>OY856187.1:35165616-35419764 GCA_963693315.1 Diogma glabrata | reverse complement strand
TTATAATCTAAGCTTATATGCAACTTTTTAAAATTATTTTATTTGACTTTTATGATTTTTCTAAAAATTTATATGGATAGCAAGTCTTATTATAAAGTAACAAATAAAAAGTCCAAGCGGCACGTATATCCGCTAGAAATAGGTAGATTTCGAGATCAGACAGTTTTGTGTACCAGTAGAATCTGATGTATCAGATTAGTTTAAACAAAACAAACTAATTTCAAACAGATATCAAACAAATTTTAAAAAGAAAATTAGCTACCTACAAGCAAAATTATATCTATCCAATTTTGCAACAAACAAATATCAAATCTACCACAGAACATGTGTGTGACAATTTATGACACAAACCTACTCTATATCATATGTCGTGCAATTACTGCAAAATATCAAAATAGTTTATTTCTAAGAAAAAAAAATTAATTTCTTCTATTCAAATCTTTTATTTTTTTGACTGTTATAAGGTTGACATTGACTGTTATAAGGTTTTTGGAAATTGTAGTTATGGATTGTTGCAAACTTTTTTGTTGAAGCCAACAAGTCAAAAACCTCTAACTGCAGAGGTTTATATTTATAAGAAACGGATTAAAATGTTTCCACAGATTCTAAATTTATGAAGATTTTAAAAATATTAGTATCCAAACGGCCGTTATAACGGATTAAAAAAAACACTTTTTTTTCTAGTATAAAGCCTAAAGTTCCTTAACCATGCGTCAGATTTTTCTGATTTAAGAACTCGTTCAAGATATTAATAAAACACACATTTTTAAGAAAGGTTTTTTGATCTGGCTCCAGAAATGCAACCGTGAGAGCGCCAGTTGATATAAACGCATTTTGTGTTTTACAAGCTTTTTTGTTGGAGCCGCTCACTCAGAAACCTCCAACTGCAGGGGTCTTTTTTGTTTTACAATCTGATTAAAAAGGTTTCAAAGATTCTAAATTTATGAAGTTTTTAAAAATATTAGAATCCAAACGGCCGTTATAACGGATCTAAAAAACAGAGTTTTTTTCTAGTATAAAGCTTCTAGTTTCTTAACCATGTGTTGGATGGGGCTGATTTACAAACTTGTCCAAGATATTAATAAAACGCACATTTTTAGAAAAGGTTTTTTGATCTGGCCTTATAAATGCGACCGTGAGAGTGCCGGTTGTTTCCAAAAAAAAGTTTTGCAAACTTTTTTGTTGGAGCCGCTCACTCAGGAGCTCTAACTGCAGAGGTCTATTTTTAAAACAAATTGGTAAAAAAGGTTCCAAAGATTCTAAATATGTTAACTTTTTTGAAATATTAGTATCCAAACGGCCGTTATAACGGTTTTAAAAAATCAATTTTTTTCAGAAAAAAGCCTCTAGTTTCTTAACCACGTGTCGGATCTTGCTGATTCACAAACTTGTCCAAGATATTAATAGAACACATAAGTACAGAAAATTTTTTTGATCTACCTCAACAAATGCGACCGTGAGAGTGCCGGTCGTTTTCGTTATATCTCATATCGTTTATATATATATATATATATATATATATATATATATATATATATATATATATATATATATATATATATATATATATATATATATATATATATATATATATATATATATTTATATATATATATATATATATATATATATATATATATATATATATATATATATATATATATATATATATATATATATATATATATATATATATATGTATATATATATATATATATATATATATATATATATATATATATATATATATATATATATATATATATATATATATATATATATATATATATATATATACAATTTGATATTTGGCTTGTATTATATATATTATTAAAACAATAAGTTTTTTGGGTAAAGCCAATTAATAAAAAAATATTTATAACTTTATTTTGGATTTTTGAGATCAATCAAACTCAAGTAAGTAAAGAAGTAATTGGAATATTTTCAATTCAAAGGTATGGTTTGAAGTTTCTCAGAAAAAAACTACAATTCACATTTTACGTGTTTCGGATCGAATTCGAACCTACCCTCGTCAGTGCCCGATTCGAATCCTTGGGCAGACACGCTATCGATTACGCCGTTGAGGCGATGACAATTTCAAAGTTGAAACTTCTTCATCACTTAATTATTTTTTACCCAAGTTGAATTTTTCCGCTGTCATTAGACTCCATATTATGGAAATGCTTTTACATTATATGGGATTTTTTGCATTAAATTTCTAGACAATACTTTGTGTGAATTCATAGAATGGGGAACATTTCTATTCTAATTAACATCCTAAGTCACGATTGTATAGTCATTATTGATTGTTTCCAATCAATGTGAAATCAATGGCTGACACTTGGTCAATTTGTAGTTCTATATGTATTAACATTAGACTACATTAAAGGAAATTTAAATTTATTTTGGATTTTTGAGATCAATTAAACTCAAGTAAGTAAAGAAGTAATTGGAATATTTTCAATTCAAAGGTATGGTTTGAAGTTTCTCAGAAAAAAACTACAATTCACATTTTACGTGTTTCGGATCGGATTCGAACCTACCCTCGTCAGTGCCCGATTCGAATCCTTGGGCAGACACGCTATCGATTACGCCGTTGAGGCGATGACAATTTCAAAGTTGAAACTTCTTCATCACTTAATTATTTTTTACCCAAGTTGAATTTTTCCGCTGTCATTAGACTCCATATTATGGAAATGCTTTTACATTATATGGGATTTTTTGCATTAAATTTCTAGACAATACTTTGTGTGAATTCATAGAATGGGGAACATTTCTATTCTAATTAACATCCTAAGTCAACGATTGTATAGTCATTATTGATTGTTTCCAATCAATGTGAAATCAATGGCTGACACTTGGTCAATTTGTAGTTCTATATGTATTAACATTAGACTACATTAAAGGAAATTTAAATTTATTTTGGATTTTTGAGATCAATTAAACTCAAGTAAGTAAAGAAGTAATTGGAATATTTTCAATTCAAAGGTATGGTTTGAAGTTTCTCAGAAAAAAACTACAATTCACATTTTACGTGTTTCGGATCGGATTCGAACCTACCCTCGTCAGTGCCCGATTCGAATCCTTGGGCAGACATTTATAACTGTTTATCGACAATTGTTTCGGTTTATCAAAAAACCATCTTCAAGGATAACATATTTTCAAAAAACAAATTTCTTATACAATATCTTATACAATATTTTTATGTCAATATCTTTGATACAATATTACTTGTTTTTTTTTTGTATAAGAAATTTGTTTTTTGAAAATATGTTATCCTTGAAGATGGTTTTTTGATAAACCGAAACAATTGTCGATAAACAGTTATAAATATTGTTTTATTAATTGGCTTTACCCAAAAAACTTATTATTTTAATAATATATATATATATATATATATATATATATATATATATATATATATATATATATATATATATATATATATATATATATATATATATATATATATATATATATATATATAAATATATATATATATATATATATATATATATATATATATATATATATATATATATATATATATATATATATATATATATATATATATATATATATATAAATTTTTTTTTTGTTTGTTTCTACCTTAAATCTACCTAATAGATTTTTATATGAAATCTACCTAAAAACACAAATCGTTTGTTTCCATGGTATAGTTTATAAAAAGACGCCAACAAAAACTAAAAACAAATAAAAGGAAAAAACATAGTATGCATAGTATGCAATTTTTTCAAGTTATTTAAAATAACTTTTTTATTCGCCTACATATTATAGTAAGACCCCCGATATTGTAAGCCAGCTAGTTTTCTTAGCACAGAAAAAATCTTGAACTTATAGCGCCATTTTGAATTTAAAACTCAACTCAAAATAAAAAAAATTTTTAAATTTTTAAGTTCATCTTGATATATAAAAATTTAAAATTATTTAATCAAAAACACTAATCCACTTTTTTGCATCTGGCAATGTTCATTGTTTTTTGCATATGGCGTCAATCAAGCGGGCTATAAATAGTGGGGGTTTTGTATTGAAGTGGTATTTTATTGCTGTAATTTGCGGTCGTAAAATGTCACTTTTGTACCCCATATTTTGTTGTCATAGTTACATCCGAAAAAATAAAAACATTTAAATTTGTATAAAATATATAAAAATAAAAATTTTTATTAAAGCAACCTTTCAATTAAAAATTAGTAGATTTTACAACAAGTGGTGAAAACGCTTGTAAATATAAATAATAATATTTACAAATTCTCCAACTAAAAACTTACAAGACGACATAGCTAATTTTGACAGTGGAAACCAAAATAGCAAGATTGTAATTATATATAATTTTTAACAGTGTAAAATATTTTTTTTATTGTATGCCAGTGTTCGCCTATAGATGGAAGACTATTGTCTGCAAATAGTTCGAAAATATAAATTTAATTTTAAACATTATTAAAGTTTTTGTAAATTTAAAAAGTTTATTCTGTTTTATTTGTTAGAAATATTGAAAGTACAATTAATATAATGATTAGTAGTAGTGGTTGGTTTCATCGATGATGTAGATGGCAGATTCATGTGGAAAACTGATGTATTGTTTAAAGGATTGATATTTGAGATTTGATTTGATTTACTGTTTATGTTGTTGCTTCTGTTTCTGTGTATATTTCTAGCAATATCGCAGTATTTTTAAGGGATTGAAATATTTTGTTACCTCTTTTTTTTTTAATATTTATGGAAATGTACAAAGCAAGTAGTCGGAATCAACAAATAAAACAGAATAAACTTTTTATAATTTACAAAAACTTTAATAATGTTTAAAATTAAATTTATATTTTCGAACTATTTGTTATTGTCTTCCATCTGTAGGCGAACACTGGCATACAATAAAAATTATTATTTTTAAATATTTGGTTTAAACCACCACCTGTAGGCGACCACCGAAACTTATTTATTTTCACTCACTAGTGAGAAAAAAATTTTCAGTCACTAGTAAGAAAAGGTTTCACTTTCACATAGATTTTACTCTATATTAAAATGGCATTTTCGTAGCTTAAAGTAGAAAAATATACTATTTTGTTGTTTTTTAGGTTAATTTTTTTTCTCTGTGCAAAATCCGGTTCGATTTATACAAGTTATTTTTGTAAAATCAAGAGCGTATCATTAACGTGAATCAATTATTAACATGTGAAAAGTGATTCATAATCGTTTTACAAACACAACACTATCCAATAAGAGTTAAAAACAACGCAAAATCTAGACGACTTGGACGCAAAGAGTATGAGTATGACACAAACACTATCGATAGCGTTATATGTTTAATTTCCAAGTTTTGTTTAACTTTCTTGTTTTATTTATCTCAAAACTTTTTAGTTTTCCTTTGGGAACAATTTGATATTCCTTCGTTAACTTTTTTATTTATTTGCTTGTTTTGTTCTTCAATATGAACTAAAGTAGAATAAAGCTGTCGTTTTATTTTATAAAAAATGCTATAAACCACATGAGATAGAACATCAATAGAAAGAAAAACTACTTTTTAAAGATATGTAATTATGCTTTTGTTGCGGAAAACAGTGGACATAAACAACTTTAGTTTTTTTAAATTTACCCTCGAAGGGATGGTTAGTTAATAAAAATGTAACACTAATAACGTTTTGTTTAGTTAAGCTTTTATAACATAGGATATAAAATGCATTACGATTTTTGTGGTTTGTGTAAAATAGTTTTAACTTTTTAAGGCTTCTATTTATGATAACCCCTATTTGTGTAAATATCTTTAGCAAAGACTATAAAATTAGACTAAACTTTTATAAATTCTATCCTTTATTCTGGTTTTTGAGACGTTGATCTAAGAACATACTTTTTACTCGTTTTCATGACGTTATTTATCCATTATTATAATTTTAAAAAAATATGTTAAATTTCAAACATAAAAGCACAAAATAATATACCCTCTTTTGTTTCTCTAATCAATTTATTTTATCGCCATAAATATTTCAATTCCATTAAATCAACTGAATTTACCCTTTATTGTATAAATAAAAGCAAGAAAACATTATATTATTGTTAAGCAGAAGATATAGGAGTCTCGTAACGGTTACTTAATTGTTGAAATTAATTTATTCTTATACTGTTTTTATACTATTGTTTATGGAACGTGATGATTATTTTACTTAAGACAATAAAGAACAAAAAAAATTTATATCATATTGCTGTGTGAATTTTGAAAGAATATATAAGGAACATACAGAATATATAAAAAAGAAACCGGAATATTTGGATAAACTAATTAGAATTAAGGTTCAACGAAAATGTAATCCAAGTAAAAGATCGTTTTGTCGTTTTGTTTTGATTAATTTTTAATCAAGAGAGTAATAGAATTTAATTTGTAACCGAAACTTTTAATTCAATGAACGGAGGGTTGTAATAATGTTTGAGATAGTAATTATTTTATGTATTTAACTAATTAAATGATTTAAGATATCAAAAACCATAGCACAACTATAGAAGGTCTATCAGGTGCAATGCCAAAAATCACAATTCTTGGTCGATTTACCTACGAAATCAAAAAACCACCAGGAACATCTGACAATATATAATAACCAACATTTTAAGTTATTTTGTAATATTTTGCTAAACATATAATAATACCCACACATGGAGCACAGTAAATAAGATTAAAAGCTAACACTAACTCTCAAAAGCACAGTAAATAAGTAAATTGACGAAAAACGACGATTTCTAGATTTTTTTTAGAGTACCCTGAATCGGACTTACGCGTGTGTGAATTTTTGGGCCTTTTCACGATGTTTTGGTATGGAGTTAATGTTTTGCTAACAAACTTCATGCGATTTACGTATAGTTTTGCAAATAAAGAGAAAAATAGTTGAATAATCGAAATTTGTAAGTTAGAAATCAATATTTTTTTCTCTTTTCCGCTAGGCGGCGCGTTTAACCTTAGTTTACTTCACAGCTCTTATCTCAAAAATAGTCTTTTTTTTGGTTTTTTACAAATTTTTTCTAGCGTCAATACCAACAATAAATTAGAATCTCAGATTTTTTAACAATCAAACATTTAAAATCGACAAAAAAATTTACGTTCTCAAAATAATAGCTCATATTCGAAGACAATGTTTATGTACATTAAAGCTTGTTTAGATTTGAGAATTTTAAATTCACTAGATTTGAATTTTGAATAGATATTGAATTTATTGAGAATTTTTGGGAGCAGTTAAACTCAAATAGCTAAATAAATAATATGATTTTTTTCTTGCGAAAGAATATATATTGGATTTTCTTCTGAGAAAAACTTCATTTCTCTTATACGTGTTTCAGACGAAGTTTGAACCTTTAACTCATTAGGAAAATGGTTCGAACCCTTTGGCACACACGCTATCCACTACGCCACCGAGGCGATTGTATTTTGAAGTTTAAGTTTCATCATTATTCTCCTACCTTTGTTTAGAAATTTCTGCTGTTATTCAATTTTCAATTGTATTTAGTTTGAATTTTACACAAATTGAGTAAAATCAATAATCCAACTTGTGTATTCCGCGATAATCAGATGCTGTGATTTCCTCAATGACCAACCTACACAAAAAGAGTTATTATAGAGCCAAGAAAAAATCAATAAATAATTTTAAAGCTTTTAATGTTTAATCGAAATTTATAGAAGAGCTGAAACTAAAGATACAGAAATTTAAACCTTCAATTTTAAAAAAAAATCAGTATTTTCCCATACTACACAAATTTGTAAGTGAACCAGTTGAAGGTGATCACTTAGAACGAATTTATCCTTGGAGAAATATTATCGTACTATGCATACAACAAAATATAACAAAAACAATTTAAATATATAATAAAAAAATAAGAATAAAATTTCACAAATTTCACAATCGACATGTGGATCTGAAAATCAATGTCATGGGCGATATTGGTCTAAGATATCTGTGTACCAAATTTGGAGTCAATAAGTCAATTTCTAATATACCGTTTCCACATATACCTTAAAATAGATAAAATTGTTGCTGGTCATTTGTCACCCCAAAGTGATTTATTTCTATATCACGAGCTCCGAATTGCTCCTTATTGTTCCAAATAAATCAGTTACGGATGTTACCAAAAACAAGGTGCTAGGATTATCTATAAATAGCTCGCCAGGTCAAGATGGCATCCTAAGTACAGTTTCAAAAACAGCGATAAAAAAGAAGCCGATAATATCCAAAAATGTATACTGCTCTTTAGAGTAAGGATATTTACTGAGGGATGGAAGCGCTAACACCTTATCTTTGTACATAAAGGTGAAAAGTCACAGAAGAACCATCATCTTACCACTCAATGTGCCGACTGAACACAACTGAAAAGATTGTCAAGAGAATTATTGGTACTCGACTTGAGCAACATAATGAAGGCATGGGCCCTTCTGACCTGCAATTTCGATTAAGGGAGAGAAACGCTCTACCAAAGATGCAATCTTGGCAATACGTAAGATAGCGCATGACGAAATGTGTGGTAAAAGATGGTGAGAGGGAGAAAAATAATACTATGATGTTATTTTTATTTTTTACACTATTCACTATTTTTTACACTTTAAATTTAATTTTTATTTTTAAATTAATAAAAAAACACAATATTTCGGCACATTGCCATTCTCAAGTTAAAGAAAAAAGAAAGAAAAAATACACAAAATATTATAAAAAATGACATGAAAATGAAAAAACTTAAATGAATTGAAAAAATTATATAAATAATAATATACTAGGAGGGCCCGGCGTGCTTCGCTACGCTTATAAATAAAGTTTTTGCGTAGACCACGCTTATAAATAAAGTTTTTGCGTAGACATTTTGTTGACGTAGAAGCAATGATTTCAAAAAGTGGTAATGAGAAATGCTAGAGTATATTTTTTAATTTTTCTTTTTAAATATATGAATGAAAAATAATCAGAACTCTAGCTGATCAGTTCGGATATATGACAAATTAGCGATCAAATAAGTTAGAGATCAAATAACCTTACTTGAAAACTTATTTGATCGCTAATTTGTCATATATCCGAACTGATCAGCTAGAGTTCTGATTATTTTTCATTCATATATTTAAAAAGAAAAATTAAAAATTATATGCTAGCATTTCTCATTACCACTTTTTGAAATCATTGCTTCTACGTCAACAAAATGTCTACGCAAAAACTTTATTTATAAGCGTGGTCTACGCAAATACTTTATTTATAAGCGTAGCGAAGCACGCCGGGCCCTCCTAGTCAACATTATTACGCATATTACGCATATAATCTCTTTTATTCCGACGACTCGATGTACCACTCACATCCAAACGTTTACGACGTGGTCTTGGCATCGAAATAAATAAATATATCAATATATCAAAAATATCAAATAAATAAAATATCAAAAATATCAAATAATATCAATATCAAATAAATTAAATATCAAACAAAATATCTTTATATCAATATCAAATATCTTTATATCAATTATCAAATATCTTTATATCAATAAACAAAATAATCGAAATAATATCGAAAACCGTCCTTGTTCAAAGACAAAAGACGACTGAAATGAATGATTTAAAAAAGAAAATAAATTTTTAAGTTTCTTTTTTGTTGTTCGTTTTTCGTTGTTCGATAGCTAATATATAAAAAAGAAAATATCATTCATAAAATATCATCATAAAAATCATTCATAAAATATCATTCATAAAATCAACATTATTACGCATATTACGCATATAATCTCTTTTATTCCGACGACTCGAAAACCGTCCTTTCAAAGACAAAAGACGACTGAAATGAATGAGAAAAAAAAGTTTCGTTTTTGTTGTTCGTTGTTCGCTAATATATAAAAAAGAAAATATAAAAAAATAAAATAAATTTTTAATTTCGTTTTTGCATGTATGTAAACTTATAATGCATATGTATATAAAAAGTTTTCCATATATAATAACTTTTTTATTTATGATCCGATTTGTGTGAATCCGAATCCGAATATAGGTTACACTAATATCAGTTAGCTGTGAAAATTTGAAATGAATCCATCAGCGAATAAAAAAGCCTTAGGCTCCACAAAATTTTGGGTTAGCGTATTAATATATAAGATATTATATATTTTTTATAGAGTTATTTCGATTAATTCCCAAGACGCTATTATTCATCCAGTTATTTGAGTTTAACTATTCACAATTTCTCCCATACGAAATAACCCCCCCGATCGCCTAGATAATATTAGAGATTGGTTTTCAGATTAGTTGAATAACAACTAATTGTAATGATTCTACCACATTGAGAATGTGTACGTAAAATAATGGATATCATTAACTTACCATACTTAATGGAATAGTAGCGTCTTGAGAATTAATCGAAATAACTCTATTAAATAAAATCAAACATTTTCCAAAATTTTCTAGCAGGACTAGAACTGGCCGATCACAAAACGGCAGTCTTTCTAATTAGTGCCCGAAAAGTGGTGGAAGTATCGATATCTAGATTGGTGGACAGATCATAGCATCTTGTTAGCACCTGAGTTATCTTGGAGTCGTATTAGACCTGATACTCAATTTTAAAAACAACCTGATGTAAGCTACTGACAAAGCCATACGAGTGGGGAGTACTCCTGTTAGGCTGATGCCAAACATCGGCGAACTTAGACTAAAATCGATCTTTGTGTGTTGAAAGGTAATAGTTTTAATTATACTTAGTCAAATTTTTTTTTTATTCTAAGTTAGGCATGTTTAGTATTAATTATAATAAATTATTAATTAACGTCTCTGAATATCCGAAGATACCATGCCCACTAGGGATTGGGATTAAGTTTGAACAAATTAAGTTTCTTTTAGAAATTTTTGGACGCTAACTTTAAAATTTTGGGGATGAAAGCTATCAGGAAAAACCCATGAAGGTAAGGCGTTCCAGAGATGAGAGACTCTGTTGAAAATATCACGCTGAAAGGCAACAGTTCTGCACCTTTTTATATGAACCGTAAAAAGATGAGCTATAAGATTTGCTCTGGTTTTACGCAATGGGACTGCTAGTTCAGGTAAAATTGATTTAATCTCTTCAGAAGTTCGTTCATCCATTATGTATTTGTAGAAAATTGTCAAATCAGCAACATTTCGTCTGTGCTGTAAAGAATCATTAGTAAGAGTTGAGTTGCAGAAAATATATAATAGAAAATATATATTAGAAAATATATTTTCTTGTATTTGTAGTGTTTCTTCAATCCTTTTTTTATATTAAAATTCTTGTTATGTTTATTGCATGTCAAAATGAAATGTTTTTGTTTTCTATTTTCGTAATATTTATCTACAAATAAAATAAGAAGAAAAGAAATTATAAAATAAAATAAAATTTTATTTTAAAATAAAATAAAATTCAATTTTACGATTAAAAAATCGGGTGTAAAGCGGGCTATTTTTTCCAATTGAAATAACAATGCGTAAAATTACTATTTTACGCCCTAAAGCGTAAATATTTCAGAAAACATATACTCAAAAGTCAAAGAAAAAAAAATTAATTATCACTATTCCCCAAAAAAATACATGTCGACCATTTCATATTAAATCGAGAGGGGGTCTTAAGTGACCATTTCCGATTTGTCTCGGGACAAAAAAAAAACTAATTTGACCGAAAAAATTCATACAGAGTTTTGCGAAAATCGGGAAAAATCAAAAAAAGGAGTCAAATTCTAAAATTCACAGCTCTTTCATATTTTATTCGATTTGCGTCTGCAGTACATCGTTGGAAAGGTAATTTAGTCTACTTTAAGATAAATTATTCAAAAGTTATTGTTGTTTAACGAAAAATGGTCAAAATGTGAGTTTTAATATATTTTCACCCTTCGGCTCAAAACCTTACCTTTAATTTTTTTTTTTTTTTCAAAGGTCAACAAATTACCTTTTCAACGATATACTGTTCTTGATGGTATCTTGATTTTTAGGTTTTTATTGAGTTTTTATGGGATATGCCATGAATTTTCAGTACAAAGTTTTACCGCATGAGTAAAAAATCGACCATATTCTCTATTCAGTCACAGATAACTAACTAAATATCCCTTTTTTCTATAACCTCTAAAAACAAAAAATCCCAAAAAGTAACAACATGCTGAAACGATTAAAAATGTAAAAGGTTAGAGCGACGAGGCGCCAATATTATTTGTTCCTTTTGAAATGTCTATTTATTTTTAATTCTCTTCATCTCTCTCCCGCTCAAAAATAAAAACAATATTTTAAGAACTTAGGATAAGAAAAAATAAATTTTAATAAGTTAGTTTGTTCAAATTTAGATTCAGTAAAAATTGGTCTTAAGAATAATTAGTTGAAATATCTTTTTAGAGTTAAATAAAAACAAAATAAGTGACAAAAAATACTTTTTACAAATAAAATCAATTTAAAAATAAGTGCTAGTGCTATAAATATAAAATATTATTTTAATAAAATTATATTAAATAAATATATGAAAAAAAATTATTACAACTTTATTATTGAAAAAAATCGTTTTATTAGTGAAGTTACTAGTGAAGAAAAACAACATCATAGTGAATTTTAAGTGTAAAAACAACATATTCAATTAATTGTGCATTTATATATATATAGTGAAATTTACTGAAAAGACACATAAAAAATGTTTAAATACTGTTGTAATCCGTTTGGTAAACGAAACCACAAGCGTAAAAAAATGTTAATTAAAACATTATGAAACGTGACAGGTGACTTAGTTGTATCAGCGCGGAGAGTGAATATTCGTTTGGTAGCAAAATCTAAAATATGTTCATCATGCCGCATTAAAATTACTGCATTAGTCAAAGGAGAAAAACAACGACGAACGAATGCCAATCGACAACCTCAGCAACCAGTTCAAATGGAAGATGAAGTATCCGGAAGTCAACGTCGTTCTGGACAAGAAGCCATGCAAAGAATCGCAGAGCAACAAGTTGTAGATGAAAATATGGACGAAATTTTATTTAGCGTATGGTTTTTTTTGTGACACACCAAAAAATTAAACTTAAAAATAGGTAGACTCTTCTATGAAATCTACCTAAAACAATACATCGATACACATTAAATGAACTTACAATCGATTTGATTGCGCGTCTTTTAAGTAAAAATTAAAAAGTAAAATATTTCAACATTGAGCAGTACATTTGAACATTAGATGTTTACATCGAGCGAGTCTATCCATGCTACTACATCGGGAGTTGCCAAATGGATGTCTGAGATGTTGCCATTGTAACGTCGAATTGGACACACAGTTGCAATGTGTTTTATAGTTTGTTGTGGAGCGCCGCAGTCACACTCACGGGACTCTGAAATGCCCCACTTGTAGAAAGAATCAGCACAACGTCCATGATTCGTTCTTATTCGGTTTAATGTAGTCCAGGTATGACGTGGCAAATCGAAACCAGGTTGGGTAGAAGTCGGGTTAGTAATAGAAAGGCCAGTTGTGTTGTAATGTTGCCAGGAGGTGTCCCAGGCATCCAAGATATTAAAAGCAGTTGCCAGCAGGTTGCTGGCAGTTTTATGTGGAGGCTTTCTTGACTTCAATCGACAACAAGTGTGGTCACCGTAATATTCGTGCAAGGGTAACGTGGTGTTGTTAGTTACCTTTTTATGTTCACGCATGAGAGCATGCGAGCGTCTGAGTGCAGGTGGAGCGATATTGCTTAACACAGGGAGCCAAGGTAAAGGGGTGGATCTGATAGTACCACTTATAGTACGCATCGTAGCATGCAGCTGGCAGTCAACTTTTTGAGTATGTGTGCTATTCAACCAGACTGGTGCGCCATACTCAGCCACTGAGTAAACCAGACTTAGAGCAGTTGTTCGGAGGGTAGCTGGAGTAGCACCCCATGTAGAGCCTGCCAGTTTGTGCAATATATTGTTTCTCGTTTTAAGTTTTTGTGACGTATTTTCTAGGTGGAGTTTAAAAGAAAGAGTTCTATCGAGAGTAATGCCCAGGTACTTTGGCTGTTGATTGTATTTAATGACAGTGCCGTTAAATAACACTGATAGTTCGTGTTTTGCCAGTTTGTTGTTTAAGTGGAAACAGGAGCTCTCGGTTTTACTTAGATTGGGAAATAAACTCCACGTTCGAAAGTAGTCATTCATTATCGCTAGGTCAGTTGAGAGCAAATCCTCCAAAACACCCATGTCTTTGTTTTGAGTGGCCAGGGTCCAATCATCAGCGTAACCAAATTTCTTTGATGTTGTGTCAGGAATGTCATGAATGTACAGATTAAAAAGTAATGGCGCCAGGACGGAACCCTGTGGTAAACCATTGTTAAGCATTTTAGACCTACTGCAGGAATTATTTAGATGAACTTTGAATACACGATTACTCAGCATGTTGTTAATTAAACGCGAGATGGTGCTGCAAGGTATTGCATTGAACAGCTTATATATAATCCCAATTCGCCAGACCGTGTCATATGCTGCAGTAAGATCGATGAATACTGCGCCTGTTTTTAGTTGTTTTTGATACCCAGCTTCGATATAGGATGTTAGAGCGAGCAATTGGTCAGTGCAACTGCGATTGGGACGAAAACCAGCTTGTTCGACTGGGATCTGGTCATTCAATATCGGTGCGATACGATTGTATATGAGCCGTTCTAGCAATTTATAGCAGGTGCTCAAAAGGGCAATCGGGCGATAGCTTCCTGGTTCATTGGATGGTTTACCTGGCTTAAGTATCGCTATCACTTTCGTAGTCTTAAAATGTTTTGGTAGGTTGCCGGTTTCTAGGACATTCGAGAAAAATTTAGTTAGCCACTGTTTTACATTTTTTCCAGCATTCTTAAGAAATTCTGGAAAAATGCCATCGTAGCCAGCTGCTTTTCCGTTTTTTGTTTGGGACAGAGCTGATTCTAGTTCTTCGCTACTAAAAGAGTTCGCATACTTCGATGGAGACGAGCAATTGCGCTTCATTTCTCTTAATTTGCGTTTAATTGTTCTCTTATGAAGGCGATTAATAGAAGCACGAGACATATTTACTATATGATTTGCGATGTCCTCTGGATTTATTTCATTGTTAGTACGAGTAATTGAGTTTGAGCCACCCAGTTTCCGAAGAAGACTCCATGCTTCCCTGCTTGAATGGGAAAAATCAATGTTTTCAACAGCCTTAATCCACTTTTGTTTTCTCACGGCGTCCAGTGAGTATATTAAGTCATCAGCCACGTTTGCCTCACCACTACTAAGGTACTCCTCATATAATATATCGCTCTCTTTACTCCAGCCAGGAATATATTCTTCACGAAAGCCTCTTGGGATGCATTTCTTTGCAGTTGAGATGATGGCTCCAACAAATCTATCGTAATTTTTAGGAATGGGTTGGATCCAGCGAATCACTGCATCCAACTTCATCCTATATTTATCCCAATCAGCTTTGTTAAAATTCCATCTAGGTTGAGGAGTAGAGTTAACGAGTGGAATTTGGATTCCTACCTCAAGAATTACTGGACGATGTTGAGAGCGTGGAAAACCTTGTAAGACAGTCCTAGATATTGGAATAGGGTTACGTTGTTCGTTTTTTGTGGAAAAACAGAGGTCGGGATTGTAATCACGTCGCCATCTTGCAGATCTAAAGGTTTTCAAGTCTTTCGCATCATATACCAGGAACATGTTGTTATCATCCGCCCAGTTGGTCAGTTGCACGCCATTGGTATTATTATTTGAGTAGGACCACTGAGTGTGATGGCTATTGAAGTCACCAGCATATATTGCTGGATGGTAAAATAATGGTAGAGTAGCAGCTGGCCATCCTGTATTTGGAGGCTTGTATACGTTTACAATTTTCGTGTCCGATATATCAACAACAATAAGATGTATATCGTTGTCCGTCTGTGTAAGTACGTGCGTGCAGTTCACGATTTCTGACTTAACATACGTGGCAGATCCATATGATTGATGGTAAATAGCACTAATTAATTTGTAACCAACAATGTTTCCTCTAGAGGTAAGTTGCGCTTCATCTGCTGCATGCGTTTCTTGCAGAATTATAACGTCGATGTCGTAATCTTTTAATAATCTTTGTAAATGTTCAGTTTTTGACTTGCTTATGCCTTCAATGTTCAATTGCAAAATACGGACTGAAGGTCCAATTTTTTTTGTCTTATGGTGCTGAAAAGTACCGTTGTTATTGTGATTCTGATTTTGGTTTTGGTTCATATTTATTTTTTTTTTTTTTTGTTGTTTTTTTTTGTATCACAGCCAAGAGTTCGAAATGAAATGTTTGGCTACCAAGTTGAAATAGACTATTTGCGTAATCCAGGGTGCAGCACGAGGAGCTTATCTATTTCACACACCCAAGATAAATTGGTCACGCAAAAAATTAATTAAACAGAATTTAAAGAAACAATTTTGCACAACACTATTTACAGATCGAAAAAAAAATAAACAAAATCATATCATTTCCTGTTCTGTTATTTTTTAATTTTTAATTTGTTCAATTTTTTAATTTTCTATTACTATATATGTATTTGTATTCTTCTAATGTTCTTAATAGTCTTAAGATTTGTTTTACTACTGGGCAAGAATCGGGTCTCGGCCTGTTTGCCATCGTTGATTAAATAAATAAATAAATAGTGTATTCATACAGATAATAAAATCGAAACTTCAAGAAAATCGATAATTTGTTTAACTTAGAGGTCAAATGCTACGTGAGAGGTCATTCACCTGTATGGATTAAATATAGATTTTGTCGAAACAATCAATATTGCCGAAGTGCGAAGCTAGTTATCTGTGACCAAATAGAGAATATGGTCGATTTTTTACTCATTCGGTAAAACTTTGTACTAAAAATTCATGGCATATCCCATAAAAAACTCAATAAAAACCTAAAAAATCAAGATATCATCAATAACAGTATATCGTTGAAAAGGCAATTTGTTGACCTTTAAAATTAAAGGTAAGGTTTTGAGCCGAAGGGTGAAAATATATTAAAACTCACATTTTGACCATCTTTCGTTAAGCAACAATAAATTTTGAATAATTTATCTTAAAGTAGACTAAATTACCTTTCCAACGATATACTGTTGACGCAAATCGGATTAAAAATTAAAGAGCTGTGAATTTTGGAATTTGCCTCCTTTTTTGATTTTTCCCGATTTTCGCGAAACTTTGTATGGTGATATCTCATGAAAAACCACTTATTGAATTTTTTTGGTCAAATTAATTTTTTTTACGAGACGAATCTATTAACGCATTTTCAGACAAATCTGAAATGGTCACCTAAGATTTTTGCTTTTTCCTCTCGATTTAATATGAAATTGTCGATGTGTTTTGTGAAATTTTATTTTAAGAAAATTGTTTAATCTAAGCATTTTTGGTTTGTTAATAATTTAATATACAATTAAAATTAAATAAATTAATTGCTCAAAAACTTTAGAAAAAAAACAAAAGATTACTTAAATTTAATGTTTTTCTCAATACATATTTTACAAAACATTTGTACATATACGTTTTAAATAAATTACTAAAAAAAAATTGAAAAAAAACTGGTTGCTATAGAAATTTAGGAAAATAAATATCATATGAAAAACTACTTGGATTAAGCAATTTTCTTAAAAAATATTTTTCTATTTTGTGTCAATATATGTATTTTAATTTACACAAAAAATACAGAATCTTACTGGCACAAAAAATTTTGTATGTAATTCGGGTATAAAGTATCTGTTTTGCTTTCGAGTCTTAGTTGCCCTGGGCTAACGCCTCGAGCAACAATTTCCCTCTCAAGCAAAAAGACCAACTTTACTTTCGGTAGGACAGTCCTCCTTTGGAGCAAGAATTTCCTTCGTCCTACTTTACTATAAAAATGTCCTACTTTAAGCAATCTGTAATACAATATCTCACACAAAAAGCTATTTCGATTTTAAAGGAAAATATATAAAACTGAGTAACTGGCTTACAACTTAAGACTATTGATTGATTATGATAGTTCCAATTCCAAATTATTGATTTATGATAGTTCCAATGAATCAGCAGATGATATGTTTAGCTGTATTTCTGATTTCTTAAAAACTACATTTAAGTTGTAGGCGTTTTTTGTGAGCAATTAAGCTTAAGTAGATATTGGAAATTACTTGAATTTTGCAATTCGAAATAATTTGTCATTTTCTCTAAAACTTTGTTAGAATTTTTTTTTGTGGTTTCGTGCTAGGATTCGAACTAACACTCATCAGAGACACCTGTTCAAATCCCATGTGTCTTACACAACTTAATCACAGCGGCGATGACGAACCATATTTTAATTTTCAACAGATTCATTTCAGATTAATTTCTAAATTGAAACTTCATCATTTTAAACTTAAAATTTAAGTTTTTCGAGTGTTACTGAATTGGAGGCCGATAAAATTAATGCGAATTTGTTCGCCATCATTATAAATAAGTAAATTAGTATTACAGATATAAGGCATATACGAGTTTTTTAGTTTTGATACCCTAGGAGTAGGGTATACTTAACCTTAATACTTAATACTTAATACTTAATACTTAAACTTTAAAATGAAAAACTCATGATATAAGGCCAAAGAAAATTTTTTTCAGGGAAATAGTTATTATCTTTAATCAACTACTGTTATATTGGATATAACACTTTATATTTTAAATAAACCTCATTTTGTTGTTAGGAAAATGTTATCGTGTAGTTGTCCCAATCACAGTGAAATTAATTGCAAATAATTTTTCTTTGCATAAATAATAAACTGCCAACTTCGAGATGAGGTTGTCATAAACATCATTTTTTTTTTCAGTGTGGCCCTTATAATACATAAATAGTTATTAATAGTTGTAAATTTTTAACTTAATTGTATAAACTTTTTTATAGGATACTCTACTTGGCTCAGTTCGGTAACAATAACCAAAATTGAAGTAATTTTTTCGTTTTGTATTCGCCTGTGGTAATGATATAATGTAAGAAATAGGTTCAATTACATTAGTGGAAAACTTACAATTCCACTCACTTATTTCTTCAAAACTTTTATTTTTCTTATTTCCTTCTTCAAAATAAATGACAAACATTTGTATACATTGTTGATACAACACGCAAATCTACAATCATACACAGGAGTTTAAAACTCCAAAGACATAAAACTCAAACTTAAAAATAAAACAAAATTAATTTCAAAGTTTCAAAAGCTTTTTTATTATGATTATTATTACCATTTTTTTCACTTCATGAAAATTATGTGAAAATTTTACGTTTCTGAGATTACGTATACGATACTAAGAAATGTTATATTTTAGCATATACAGTGCTTGAATAATTACCTAACAATGTTATATTAAGTTGTTGGGAGTGAAGTGCTAAATCATTTCGTATTTATGGCAAATAAAAAAATTAAAGGTATAAAGTTATGAATATGATTTCTGTCGTCTGATTTGTATTATTATAAAAAAGTTGTATTTCTAAATGATATGTTATAAATTTAAATGATTTATAAGTGTGTTAATATTGGTTTGAATTATGAAAGTAGTTTTTGCTGCAGGGTGTGTTTAATCGTTTTTATTATAGACAAAAACACATTATGCAATAATCTCAAAACAATGCATTACATTGTTGCAGTATACAGTTTGTTTTATGAACTATAAAGCTTTTAAAGTTAATTTATATTGAAAGACTTTTTTAATTTCAAACATTTATAACACATCACATCATCTCACATTATCATTCTCATAGCTGCAACTGCATGACAATTTCCACTTATTTTCTCGTTCAAACTTTTTTCTTTCTTTGAAGCTAATGTATGAAAAAATATCTTCCACTTATTGTTTGCATATTTTATTTCGTTAAAATATCTCTTATTATCCAAAATCATTCATTTGGAAGCTTTTCATTAAAAAACATAATAAAATTTTATTATATCGTTTGTTAATTTACAAAATTATTTATGTGTATTTAATTTAAATAATTAAAAGAAAATACAAAAAAGTCGAGAAAATTTTCAACATAATTTTCAAGATGAAAAATTAAAACATAATAGAAAAATCAACAACAGGAAAAACAAAACATTAGGTTTTAATGATTTTTAATAAAACATTTTGGGAAAGGTGATTATTTTTCTGCTTTACCTAACAATTTTGTGAACTGTTTTACCGCTATACACATAGATTGCAAAAGAAAATTGCTGCTTTTGAAGAAAGAAAAAAAGTGGCGAAAATTTGTTTGTTGTGTGTAGAAACCATTTTTAAAAATATTGCTCCAAAATAGGTAATCGGGGTGGCGTGAAATGAACGAAGTGTTTGAATTGTTTATTACTTTTTTATTTAAGAGGTAATTATTTTATTTAATTTTTTAAGTACCGTGTGGTAATGGATATATTTTTTTGTTCAATTAAGACAAATATTCTATAGCAAATGGTAACTTCTAGAATTTGGTTCTTCAAACCAACTGTTTCGTTATATCCATGTTTAATTTTTGTTTTATTTTAATCTGACATAATTTCTAAGCCCTTTTCTATTTGTATTAAATCAAATAAAATTGTTCACTTTATTTCAAAATATATTATTTGACTATGAACCGCATAAATCGACTCCTACACGGATAGAAAATTTAATTAACGTTGAAGCTAAAAGCTTGATTTATTAATTATACATCAATTATTTCTTATAAAAACATCCATTAGACTTTTAAAAACAGTTTTTGATTGAAGGTAAGAGGATTTCAGTAAAAGTTTTGTAGTAAAAGATTGGTTAAAATCCAAATCAAATTTGATTTTTGTAGGTTAAAAATAGAAATGTAAGAAGAAATGACTTGTATATTTTCCAAAATATTTATGTATAAGCATTGTTAACGTGGTTTTGGTTGTAAAAAGTAATCTAGAAAGATTATGCTTTTATAACCACTTTTAAAGAAACAGAAAATCGGATTATTGTTATAACGGTCGTTCAAATTTAAATAATTTTTTTTTTTCAGAAGCCATCCTTTTCATAAACTGCCCAGCATTATCAACATTAACTTTGAGAATAATAAAACTGTCCATGAATAAACTATTGTTGGTTATAAAATTTTTTATTTGATTACCGACCGCTCATTTTTTTATAAAATTTATTCCATATCATAATAGATCTTGAGTTTTCTTCAAAAACAATTGTTTCTACAGTAAAGAAGTTCAACTCGAATGAAAAAAAAATTTGAAAATCAAATTTTTAAGGGATAATAATTTTTACAGGGTTGTTATATTTTTATCGAACAAAAGAGAAACAATGTTGATTGTTGAATTGGTCAAATAAACAAATCCACAAAATTATTTTGTTAGTTAAGTCTTGGTTAAAAGTGGGGTGGGTTTAAAAAATTTAGAAAAAATTCATTTTGAAAGTTTTGGCTTAACAATTCTATAGTTAGAGTGGTGTTACTTGGGTTAAGCTATTTTTTTTCTTAATTCGTTCTATCGCTGCTATTGGTCTGTAGAATTCAACTATTTATGAAGTTATCTTTGTACAATGATCAAATTTTATTTTATTTATTTATTTATTTATCTATTTATTAACATCCGTGAGATTGAAGGATCTCGTTGTGGATTTTACAATATTAATCGTATTATTAAACGGGTTTTTATCATGACGGCTAACATAATAAAACATAATTATTACAAAACAAATTAAAAATTAAATTTAAAAAACAATTAATTAAAGTTTTAGAGAAAAAAGACAATAGTCATAAAATTGAACCAAAACAAAAAATATAAAATACAAAAGAAAAGTCATAAAAATACGAAAAAATAAAATTAAGCAATCAAAAATTAACTTATATGTCGGTTTGCAATGATAAACTTCTTAAGCATTTTTTTAAATGATTTATCGCAACTCAATTTTAATTCAGCCGGTAGTTCATTGTAGAGTGCTATTGAATGATATTTAAGCGATGTTGGATTTAGTTTTTCAACATAAAGGTTCCCTGCATTCCGTATATTGTAAGAATGAATATCACTATTAACTGCATAGTTTTGGTTTGTGTGCACATAGTTGTGAAATATACTGTGGGCTAAAGATGCCACTCTCCATTTAAATTCCTCCTGAACCATAAGCAACTCATACGTAACGTGAATTTCTTTACTACTCGTTCGAATTGGTAGTCCAAATAAATTTTTTATGGCACGATTTTGTGTAAGTTTGGACTGGTGAACGACAAGCTCACAACCCAGCCTAAATTTCACAAAATATTTACGGTACGGTGCTAAGCTTAAATAGAGTAGGAAATCTCCAAAAACTTGCAAACCAGCGAACAATTAGATACTAGATATTGTTGTGACCACCAAATTACGGGAACTTTTTATTATAATTGGGAAGGGCACCTAATTTTATTATAATTGGGACGCGTACCTAATGTTGGACTCATTATATAGAGTCATCAACGTTGTAATGGTTTTTGTTAAACTCGAATCATGGTTCGTTGGTAAAGTCGCCTCTGTCTTCTGGATATGCGATGACCAAGTGGATTTTTTTTAGGTAATAAAAGTTCAATTAGTTTTCTTGCACGATATATAAATATAACTGGTGGTATTCGTTATATTATTTTAGGTATGTTGAGGTTCGTTAAACATCTTTATTTACTTTAACACATTATTTATTTATGTTAATTTGGTTATTACATATACTTAATGTAATTACATTAAAACTATATAACACACAGAAAACCGGCCACTATTTTGAGTGTAACCTTTTATTCTCACAACATCACGTACACTGAATACATATATATTAGTTTTATTTCTTTCAATTTCTTTCGTAAGAAACTGCAGCGTCAGGCGCTTGGAATATGATATATTTTTATGAATATACTTTAATGCTGATAATGTTATTAAAGTATAGTGTAACCCTTATGGTCAATCACTACAACGAGATGTTACCCGGTCTTTGCTGGACGTGGTTTGGCAAAAGAGAAGAGATACCTGTTAGTCTCGCCTAACCAAACTACACACTTCTCTACAAAAGCGAAGCCGCATTCATATCTCCACCCTATTGGGAAGAGCCAACGCTCAACCCAACCTCCCTTCAAAAATTTTAATGGAGTCAAACCCATCCACCATCGCTAACAATAAACAATTTAATTTTAGTAGTGAAGACGGATCTGGGGATTGGAACCCTATACAGGTTTGCTCTCAGCGATGATATTAGCATTAAGGTTTTCTTATTTTTCTTAGTTTTAGGGATAAAAGAACACAGCATCTGATTTTGTTGATAACAGATATTTAGGCTGAATCTAAAACAATGCTGGGTTTTCTCTTCATCATTCGAGAGGGTACTAGAATGTAGATTTTAGGATTTTAGAACTATTTTCATTCTAGCCTCACATATCATCGCTGGGAGGAGATCACGAGTTCGATCTTCCACTCCACTTCTTCTAATACGATTTAAATTCTTTTCTCTAATACAGTCAAGTATTAGAGAAACAAATTATATTACAAATATAACAAATTCAAAAATTTCCATGTCTAATAACATTTTAAATTACATTTACGTAATAAAAACAGCTACTCCAAAAAATTGTCTTAAAAAATAAATGAAATCATTTTTTGACACACTTGACATTATTTTTTTGACAAACTTATGATGGCATAATTCTCTATAATAATAATAAAATTTCACGTCATACAAATTATTAATTTTATTTTTTTCTAAAAAATTGGGTAAAAAATAAATAAAAATCTTTCTTTTGACACACTTGACAAAATTTTTTTGACAAACCTATAATGCAATAATCTAGATTTGGTCTCACATACCAATCCCGACCATCAAAATTTCTCTAAATGCAATGTTCCTACTCGTAATCACTTAAAATGAACGTTTTTTAAGCAAAAAATATGCAAATTTCCTTGTTTTGACACACTTGACGATTTTTTCGACACACTTCCGGTACAGTTATCGAACACATCGTACTTTCAGCTCTTCCTATTGAGTAACCCTATTTTTAGAAGAAAAAATATATTTTGTAATCCATCTAGCGGTTTTCTAGATTTCGTCGGTTGTGACGGACGGACGGCCGGACGGACAGTCGGACATACATTTTTTTTTGCTTTTTTAGAATCAGTAGGTCCTAAAACGTCGAGACATTCCAAAAAAAGTGGGGGTAAGAATTTCACTTTTAGCTCATGCATGTAATACTTAGGTCTTTCAGACCGAAGTAATTAACTAAAAATTTTTTTTGATGAAGTTAAAACGCATGGAGTTGATTGCGCATGAACATTTTTTTTCGCTGGTCGCGCTTTACGTTTTTCCTAGCTTAATTTTCTTGTCCAAATATTTTTGGTTGTCATTTTTTTTATCTCCGGTTGTACATAAATCACCATAGGGGTAACTAACGATTTGCCGGTGTGGATACCCTGGATACCAAAACCATTAGCAATAGAATCAATCAAGGAATATCATGATAACTGTGTAGCTGCTCATGTAAGGGTGAAAAAGATTTTGGCGGGTCTTCGTCACCTAAAAAGGTAACAAACCAGATATTGTGCGCCAACGCAATCTCGATTTGTCGCTTTTTGACCACAGCAGTGTACATACGGATGCATATGCCAGATCTAGATTCGAGAATATGGATGACTTGATTGTCCTTGATCATCTGTCTAAATTCATATTAGTCAAATCCCTCAGAAATGTATCTTCACCTGCAGTGAATGCATTTTTTTTAGGGATAAAGTTTTTCTAGCATACGGTGTTCCAGAGTGTCTTCACTGTGACAATGATATACGACCCCTCATTAATTCTTACCAAAAAAGCAAAAACGTTACCAGAATTCAATATTAATCCTATTCAAATTTAGATGGTAAGGCCATGGGGACTTGCCATTCTAAAGACAACAGATTATGACACTTAATTAGCCCCCTCATTTTTTTTTAACCTCTGTTAACTTATTTTTTATTAGTCCTAGTATAGATCCCTGTTAATTTATTTTGTAATAGTTTTCTTATAGTCTTTTTTAATTTATTTTCTTTGTTATTTTCTTTAAGTTAATTTTTTTTACTGATTGCTTTTGCATATTTTTTCATCGTTAACTATAGTAACGTTGTCTCATGTACTTGGAATTAGTGGTTCTTCCACATATATTTATAATGGTGGTCATTTTTTTAACTAAGCCTCATCGCGATTCATTTCATTCCAGCGACTTCTTTTACTTAAAATGTGTTATGACCGCCAAATTACGTGAACTTTTTATTATAATTGTAAAGCACACCTAATTTTATTATAATTGGGACGCGAACCTAATGTTGGACTCATTATATAGAGTCATCAACGTTGTAATTGTTTTTGTTAAACTCGAATCAACTCCCACTCTTTTATGTTTATTTGATTATTTTTATTTTTAATTTTTAAAATATAGAAAGAAGAATTTTTCTTCAGAAAGTTTGAGTTATGATCGGAACTTAAAATTGGTTAGTCATTATTATGTAAATTAAATTCAAATTAGATCAGCATTGTTATTGTGACAAAAAATATGTGTATTTTATTAATTATTTATATTAAATTTTGTGAAATTGATCTATTGCTGAAATTGGTGTTTTATTCTAACTTTGTTAGTTTTCTTTGCCGCGTACTAGATGTTTGTGAGCTAAGAAGTGCAACTAGTAACAATTTTAAAATCAATTTAAAAATAATAATAATCCAAACAAATTTAAACATTTAGTTGAATAACATATTTTTGTTGTTTGGATTGTGTTGGGTACGCAACAAATCAGCCGTTGTTTACCATTCCGGTTGCTGTTGAAAAAAATTAAATCGATAGTGGCAATGAAAGAAATGCAACGGAAATATGAGTTGGATATTCGAAGATAACTCGTCGAAAGTTCTTCGATGAAGATTGATGAGAGGATGCATGAAAATAATACAGTTGGCGTAATTGGCGTACAAATTTAGCTCGTCGTCAATATCTTAGTGTGATTGATTTGTTTCCATGTAAAATTTATATATAAAAAGCAATATTTGAGGAAGGTATAACATCCGAACGACAGTGAATTTTTTTTCAACGATATCCCAGTATTTTACTAGTGCATCAAGTAATGATGTGATGGTCTTGAATGTGATTGTCATCTGGTTCATCATTTCATTTTATTCATCCTTGGATAGGACAGGATTTGGAAGAAAACAAACAACCAACCTAATGTAAGCATTTTTATTTAAATTATATAATTTTTGTATTTTAGTTCCTTTTTGTATTAAATTATTCTACTTTTTGTTGGCTTAAATTTTGAGTAAATTATATTAGTGTTGGGTTAGAGATCTTTTTTGTGCAGAGTCCGCGTTTTCAGTCCGTACATTCGTTTATAGTGAAAATTTAAATAACCCCTTGGATTATAGATATCTTAGGTAGCTATTCTAAACGTGAAAAGTCCTACGTTTCAATATAGTAGCATTACAATAGCTAAGATGGCCAGGAAGTGAAATCCATGAAACATAGAAATGATGCACTCTTTATTGGTACGGTCATCAAAAAAAGGTGGCTTAGACTTATGATATAGTTATTTCTAGTACTTTTATCCTTTAAAAAAGAATCCACAAATCAATGTGGAAATAAAATAAGGAAAGAGCAGCAAATGAAATCAATCATATCATCTATATAATATAGTATACAAGAGGAACCGACGTCCGATAATGCAGAGGTACTGACATCGATCATATGTTTGTCATCTTTAAGTATAAGGGCAAGTTTTAATCAACAATCAATAGACAAGCAAAGAACACCGTGCACTGGAATTTAAACGCAAGAAAATTCGGAAACGCAAAATAAATTTATTTATTTATTTATTTATTTATTTATTTATAGCATAAATGACACTTGAAAATCGAAAACCAAAATCACGCAACGATTGGTTTGACGACAATTGTTTCCAAAGCATCGAAAATAAACAAAATGCGAGAACTACGGTTGAAAAACACTCACGAAGATCTTAAATTGATTTTCTATGTAATAGAAAAGCCTCAGCAAAAATGCTATAGGGAAAAAGAAACGCAAACACAAGAAGAGCTTTATCAATCAACATGGGACTAATGAAAATTGGAATAGCGGAATGCAAATGCTCGCAATTTGAAAAAATTCTTGGCATTTTCATCTCAGACTCAAAACCATTTAAAATGGCAGCAACAAACATACAACACATGAATGTGATGTGCTAGCAGTATAGCGATCCCACTTTAATGACCTACTGAATCGGATGAATAAAGTTCATCCTATTCTTGCAATTAGGAGAAGAAGTAAAAGCTGCCAACAACAAACTGAGAGGTGGCAAATAAATATCGATGGAATACACACAGAACTAATTTAAAATGCAAGAGCAGTTCTTGTCTTATGTATATAACATATGACTTTTTCAGTCTGGGACCAAGAAGAATTACTTTTTGTATGAAAAACCGCTTAGAGACACTTGACTGTTAAAAATCGCAAACTATTATGGTTTTGTATTGTTGAACAATACATATAAAATATTATCCTCGGTGATTATCTGTATGATTTGTGTCCCAACCGTTCACCCAATAGATCAATGTTTTACCTTTTTTATGATTCGACACATTTGACTTTGTCTTCTATTACTAGTGATATTAGGCAGTGTTATTTTAGTTGGAAACAGCACTTAAAAATTTCGAAAAGAAGTGGTTTCGACCTTGCCGCGAGAACAAGTATATATAGCGAATTGAAACACGGAATTCATTCAACAGCAGGTGTAGTTGAGAGTTTGAAACAATCACACAAAATTTGATTTTTTTAAAGATATTCAAAATTTACACATATGTAAATTCATTTCCGAAAATAAATATTTCTTTCAAAAGATTTAAACCAGTAAAGTCATAAAAAAAATAAAATTTAACAGCATATTTTTTTTAACAATCAAACATTTTTGCTAATAGCATTTTTATTTATGTCACTGAATTGTCTAACATTATTTGTCAATTAATTATGCTAACGTGTTAATGTTGTTCGGAAACAAAACATTTTTTACAGACATTAACAATTTAATTTATTGATTTGTAACGTATTGATGTTGCATTAAATTTTGCATTCAAATCAAAATTAAATTTAATTAATTAATTATTCTTAACATACTTAAACACATAACACTATGGTAAAATATTACTACTCCAAACAAAATGATGAATGAAAAAATGTCATCGGTCTATAATTCATTTAAAATTCAGAAATAAATAAAATCTTTTACGTAAAACGTTATAAATAATTCGTTTCTTATTAATTAAATATATTAATTTAGAAATTTTATTTTAGAATTCATTTAAATACTTGTCTGACTGGTAATTTTGTTGATGAAAATGTCTTCAACCCACTTACCTGAAAAATAAAAATATTTTGAATATAAAAAATGGAATTTTTCAAGGAATTTTAAATATTTAATTAATTGGGAAAGAAAATTAAAAATAATGTTTCTTTAGAATTTATTTACTACAGTCTGGCTCTTACTGAATGATTAGCAGTGGTAATTGGTTTACTGAATTTAATATAATAATGTTTAAATTTTTTCCAAGTAGCTTTCAATTATGCGACAATTTTCCTTAATTTATATCCAAAAACAAGTCTTACATATTACAAAATCGATCTACATAATTGCAACTTTCGTGTTTACCGATTAAAATCCGTATTACCAAAACGGCTTTCATCTTTTTTACACCAAAAGTAAAGTTTTTTATATATAAAAAAAGAAATAACACAAAACTGCTTTAGTGCATGTGAAAAGTTCACAAATCCTTTATTTTTCTCGAACAATTTACCTTTATTTATTTTTTCCTTTAATGATAAATCAACTTGAAATCCGTGACATGAAATAAATGAATTTCCCTTTAACAATTCTACACAAAACACAATCAACCCAAAAAAATTAACGAATACTAATGTTTTAGTTCCATTCTTTAAGGAAAACTGAAAACAATGCTAATCCCATTTAAAAAGGGAAAAAAACAGAAAAGTATATGAAACGGAAACACGGATAATAACAAAATAATAAAATTTTATGGAAACTCTAGAGGAGCCGTATTGAGATTTTCTTTTTGTATAGAAATATACAACATAAAATCAGAATACAAACCCTAAAACGAATTAAATTTTGCAATTTTCGTCAAATGTAGAAAAGTAAATGTTTACTTGCATTGTTACGAAGGAAAATAATTTTCACTTCAATTTTGGGGGATTAGAAACATTCAAATAGCTGTCTGTCACGGTCTTTTTTCATAAAACTTCAATTTTTAGAATAAATTTTGTTGATGATGGTTTTAAATACGATTTTAGACACATTTTACAAAGACAATTGAAATCTTTATAATTAAACTGAAACCAATTATCTATTTTGTTCGAGTTCTTAACGTTCCTCTAGCAAACGAAAGCTAGCAAAAATTCAACCATCCATCCATTGATGGCCTGATACAAATATACTTTGAGTTGAGTACTTAATTAAGTATTCAACTCAAAGTATATTCGTTAACATATCAAGTTCTCTTAAAACCTTAGACGCCTAGTGGCACTAGAATGTTCTTAAATTTTTTTCAAACCTAATTTGAAATTAATTTTAATTAACAGTAAACATATATGGAATAAAAAATTAAATTTTCAATCAACAACATTTTTATTAAAAACAAAATAAAAATTAAATTTGCTTAGGCTAAACTTATTCACTAAATTAAGTTCATACATCAGGATGATATGTTCTTTGCAACATTCTTTAACAATAGTTCCTACGTAATTTTTAATAAAAGAAGGGCGATAAATTTTAAATTTTCAATAAAAATAAATATTGAATGAGTTGTTTTTTAATTATGTTGATTAATATGATTTTCGTTAGAAAACAAACAATTAGATACTAATCTAGTGACTAAATTTTATTTATTAAGAAAGTAGGTCGTAAATAAATGTGGATTTTAATTTTGAGTTGGTTTTCTGATAAAATTGGACATGAAATATAAGCGAATCCAGTTTTAGATACTTTCAACTGACAAGAATAGTTGAAAAGTATCAGGTTATTGCAGAATATTTGACGTCTTTTAACAAAAATTGTAGTTTTTAAAAACTAGAACTTCAGTGCACTCTATATTTCATAATTTTCAAATTATTAAACGTGCCATTAAATATGGTTCATATTTACTTTCTAACTAATACTATTGCAACGTTCCAAACAAAAGAAACCGTAGCATATATAGTAGAAAATTTGTTATAAGTAGAAGCAATAAATAAATAAAATAGCAATTTTGTAAGAAATCAATTTTCAAAAAATTCCAAATAAACTTAACATATAAAAACAAGAAACGTAATTAATTCAAAGAAATTTTTTATATATATATTTTATGGTTAAATGTAAGAAGAACACATAAAATCCGTCGAACAAAGTAAGGATAACGAACATTCATCATATTCAAACTTTTAAGAAAACACATAAATAGTTTTCTTTTCATATTTTCTTATACAATGTTATCTATATCTGCTACAACATGGTTCCTAAAGTTTTCAAGGAAACTTAAAAGTGCAATAGTTTTCATTGGTGTTTAATAGCTTTTTCTTTATCGACTAAAATTTAATTATTTATGCAGAGCTTGAAAAAAAACAACTTCTAAAATTTTTAACTTTGTCGTAGATATTTCTTTTGTTTTAATTGGACCACACTATATTTGTTTTCATTTTATGTTACATCCTTTATACATTATCATTTTTTTACGTTCTTAAATCTTTGTCTAACTGGAGAAAGAAGTTTTGGATATGAAATTTGATCACGTTTTTAACATAAATAGCTATAAGTAGTTGCTTTGGATTTGTAATTGTATTTTTTATTGTAGGATATATTGTGGCATTTTTGGAGGTTGAAATGTGAAAAAAGATTTAGATAAAATCAAATGGTGTACAAATTTAATTGAAAATGAATGGAATTGATGGGATGTTAAGTTTATAGTAGTTTTTGTTAAATATACCTACCATTTGTAAAGTTTTAATGATGAATTGGATGAATGAAACCATTAGTTTAAATATTCGTTTATGTAATTAGCTTCTATTAGCTTCATCACTCTCCGATCAAAACTTGAGCGTATTTGTTCGTAATTTATTTCGCCACCTTCATTTAAAAACTCTTTTCGAGAAACTTTTTAAATTTTGTAATAATTTTAAAACTTCAAAATGCATTTACAAGTCATTTCCCTCCCATTCCCAAAGTATTTAGTCAATACTCTTCTTTTTTATTACTCTTGATAAATCTTTACCATTTTCTGAACGATTAAAGGTCATAATCCATTTTTTTAACGAACATCTATAATACAAATTTTTATTCGCCTACATATAAAAGTGTTACATTATTACTGTGATTTGCGGCCTTAAAGTGTCACTTTTTAACCGTATATTCTGTTGTCATAGTTACGTCCAAAAAAATAAAAAACATTTGTATCTGTTTATATTCTATGAAAATAGAAATTTTTATCAAAGCAACCTTTCAAATCAAAATTTCACAATCCAATCAAAATATTAGTTATTTTTGTGTTCATAGTTAGAAGATTTGTTTGAAAAGAATAACAACCATTTTGGTCAAAGGTTAGCTGTTCAACATAATTTTTATTTCAAAATCTATAAAATTTTTAATTTTGATTTACATAAAAGAATTTTTTTTAAATATTTTATTTGCAACGAATAAAAAATATTATATGATGCACGAACGTAAGCCATTTTAGGGGTTCAATGTGGGTACAAATCTCGGCTGGCGCCTCGATTTGCAAACTCTACATGCGTTCAAAAACCTGAGCTTTACGTCCTTGCATCATAAGGTACTATTATTTGATTGTAAGGATGACAAACTATTGTATTTTCATCGCTTTATCGAAATATTGCCGAATCAAAATTTGTCGTACAATGGAAGCCTTTTCAGCATTCTCTTCCCGTTTTCTCTTTGATACTAATGACCTGATACTAACGATTTTTAATTTAAAAACCAATTCAATTCAGACAATTATCATCACAAAAGCAAGAATAGTGTCGTCATTGACGTCGATGTCCGACTTAGGTGATCAAAACATTGTATTAATATTGATAAAACTGCACATGATCTACTTAAAACAATTTTACGGCACTACAAGTTATGTCGAATACAAAAATTTCAGGGCACTACCAAAACTTATTTCTGATGTGTATTTTCTTCTTGACCTAACGCTAAACACTGTTTTAGACGAAGTGTAGTGTGGTTTACCTCATCAGAAATCTGAAACGCAGAGACGCATAATATCTGATAAACCTCAACTTTATTTCCTCAGGAATGAGGTTAAGTAAATAATTACAATATTCTTGTTAGTCTGATTTATATTTTATTCAAAACATATCTGATATAAGTCCCTTGCATATTTGTCCGATGCATAGGTTAGTCGGTTGCATTGCTTTCCAATTTTGTTGAGAATGCGATAAGAACCTGAAGGCGGTACAAAAGCTTGCTTGCTTATGTATGTAATAGAAAAGATATTTCTATTTCATCTGTTTGTGAAAACACAAAGACAATTACGACAAATTAAAATGCAATATTTAAAAATATACTTTCTACCGTTTATTTTTAATTTTTTTATAGTAAACAAACCAAACCAAATTGTTGCTATAAGGAAGTTCATATTATTATTAATAAAATAAAAAATTAAAAATAAACAGTAAAAGTATATTTTTAAATATTCCATTTTAATTCAAAAGTGACAAAAGCACAAAACCAGTGAATAATATAGAAAACCATAATAACACATATAGCGATACACCACCAAGTGAAATTAGTACAAATTAGTAAAATTACAACAAAACAAATTAAATTTACATTTCAACCGATGCTGCAAGAGATATAGAATAATTCCTACATATATTAACATCAAAGTCAACAATAGATCCAAAGCCGCACAAATAGCTAAACAAATAGCAGAAGCTACATGGCTAGCAAAACAAATTCAAGAACTCTACACAAAAATAAATTACATAACATTAGAAGTATACAACCTACAATTACTAATATCCAAACACTATCATCAAATAGAATATGAAATAATAATGGAATCGGTAAAGAATGATATGGAAAGCACGACAAAAAAGAAAAGTGAAAACATAAAATTGAAATTAAAAAAATTAAAAGAATCAAAACCAATAGAAATGGGAACTCATCAGAATACCATGATAAATCAATATAGACCACCACAATATAACAATAGAATAGAAAATTACACTGAAATACAATTTAACAATCAAGAAACTCAACTATTGGAAAAAGGATTGAAATACGGCATACAACCAAACAACACAACAAAAGAAATAAATGAAAATCTGTTAGAAATAGAAAATTCAATATTGAAAACTAACATTCACCACCAAAATGAAATCAGATCAATAATAGTTAATGAAATATCTGTAAAATATAACAACTTAAACAATTCAAAAACCAACAACAAAAACGAAATAAAAACAATACGCAGTATACAAATCAAGATCAAACAAAACAATGCCACAATAACCAAAGCAGATAAAGGGAATACATTAGTCATCTTAAAAACTACAGACTACAACAATAAGAAAGATGAATACATCACTAATGACAACATCGAAAAATTAAGTAAAGAACCAACGAATGAATTCAATGCACAAATAAAAACTATCATCAACAAATCTATCAACATATTAAGTGATAAGAACATAAGATATAACAAAATGATAAAACCAACAGCACCAAGTATAAGAGGATTACCAAAAATACACAAACCAGATACACCGATAAGTCCGTTAATTAATTTCACCACAGCACCAACATACAGAATAGCGAAGTACATAAACAAACTATTGAGCTATCACATAAAATTTGATTACAATAATTCAGTCAAAAATAACACAGAATTAACCAATAGAATAGAACCAATAATAATACCTCACAACGCAAAATTAGCATCGTTTGATATAACTAACTTGTATTGCAACAAACCAATAAAAGATACAATAAATATAACAAAAAATATGTTAATAAAAAAAAGTTTAAACCCAACAGATATACAAGAAATAATAAATATAATAACCGAAATAACAAAACAAAACTATTGTACACATAAAAATGAGTATTATCAACAAACAGAAGGATTACCTATGGGAGGCCCACTATCTGGAGCTTTAGCCGAAATATATCAACGATTTTGAAACAAAATATATACAAAATAACTTAAATCCACACAAAGAAAAAATCATTTATTGGTATCGCTACGTTGATGATATAATTTTATTATTTAAAGGAACGAATAGACAGCTTAATCTATTACACCAATACATAAACAGCATAGAACCTTCCATTAAATTCTCGTTAGAAAATGAAGAAAATAACACAATAACTTTTTTGGATTTATCAATCAAAAATGTAGTTTCAAAACACACAATCAAAATATTCCGAGAACCAACCCAAACGGATCAAACAATAAATATTAAATCACATTATCCATACCAACATAAACTAGCTGCCTACAACCACATCATCAATAGATTGAACAATATACCAATGCATGAAGAAAATTATCAAGACGAACTAAACCACATAAAATACATAGCCAGTAAAAACGGATATAAAAATGAAATAATTGACACATTAAATAGAAAATATAAAAACACGAAAAATTTGCGAACCCTAACAACATTGAAGAATGAAGAAAACTTAGCAGGCAAAAAATACGTAGGCGTAACATATAATAAAACAACATTCAAAATAATGCAAAAAACTTAAAAAAAAATATGGATATATTGCAGCTTACAAAAACAAAAATAAAATAGAAAATTACCTAAAAACTAAAAAAACCCAAACCTTAGACACAGGTTTATAAGCTTATCTGTGACGACTGCAGTAAATTTTATATAGGTCAAACGGGGCGGTCCTTCACAAAAAGATTTATTGAGCCCACCAATGAAATTAACAGAAGCGATCCAAATACCAGATATGCCCAACATTTAAAAACAGAAAAACACAAATACACCAATATCAACACAAATTTAACCATATTACATAAAAAAGAAAAGGACAACATCTAGATAGATTGGAAGAAATAGAGATATATAAACATAAAAACAATAACAACATTTTAAATGATAAAATCAACACTAAAACTAACAAAATATATGACATAATAATAAAAAACAGCAGTTGAAATAGTATATAAGTAATAGTTTAAGCAAAAATTGTAATAATAATTTAAGAACTGAGGATGACGTAAGTCGAAATCGATATTCTATAAAATAAAAATAAAATCCAAATGGTTACTATAAGGAAGTTTATATTATTATTATTAATAAAATAAAAAATTAAAAATAAACAGTAAAAAGCATATTTTTAAATACTGCATTTTAATTCAAAAGTGACAAAAGCACACAAACAGTGAATAATATGGAAAACCATAATAACACATATAGTAATTACGACAAACATTCCTATGTGCACCTTACCCTCTCCGATAAATTCTTTGGTATGTTTTTTCAGCTATTTATAAAAACTAAAAAAAATGAAGCAAAAAAAATTGTAAAGGCAGAAATAGAATGAAAAATTAAAATGTGAAAGAAAATTTATGCTGAACGAGGAATTTTCATTTTGGCTCGTGCCATTGAATGTTAGTTTTTTTGGGTTAGAAAATTAGTAAGCGAGTCTTGGACGATAGAGTTGGTTTTGGTTTATAATGTTCGATAGTTGAGGATTGAGTTGGCTAGTTGGTTGAAACGGTTGGGAATGAGGTTGAACAGTTAGTGTTTCTTCGAGGTTCTTTTCGAGGTTAAGAATTATATGCTTTATTATAACTTCCAAAAATAAAATTGAAGAATGCAGTACAATGTGTGGAAGTTTGTAATTCCAGAATTGTAATAAAAGTTACTTTAGTGAAATTTTTATGTTATTTATGTTTGAATAAAAGAAAAAGAAAACGTGTCATAATATAAGAGTTAAAAATGTAAAACACCAGTTGAGATCAACTTAACAAATTAAACTTTGTGTTCGATAAATACGTAGATTAGTAAGAACAAGGCTAAAATTCAGTTTTTTATACTCATGTATCGTAGTTGTTGGGATAACAGTCGAATATTTAAATTTAATAAAAAGAATAATAAAATTAGTATGGCACGATCGCTGTTGTAATGAATACATTAGAGATTATCAGTTGGACCTTCTGTTGGACAAGCACTCACCAAGGAATACAGAATCCGGAGGTGTTTGGTGAGTATTCATAAATTGCTTTTTTGTTAGTTTTTTTTTTTTTGTGTATTCTCAAATTAAGTTAAGACAAAATGTTGAATTTAATTAAATAATAGTAAGGAGAATTGTGGCATTAAAGCCGTTGGTTACTGAAAATCTGGGTGGTGTTTTGAGACACGCGGGGTTTGTTTTGGTTTATTCTAAATTTTTTGTTAGTGAGGTCACGAGAATTCAAGCCGGTCTGAGCTAACGGCGGGTGAATGTGGTTTGCTAAAACCAACTGGTAGATCTGCACGGTATACCAAACCTCCTATTAGATGTATCACAAGTGCTTTCAGGACAACCCTTACAACGAGGGTACAGGTTTTATAAGAGCTTCCTCCGTTACATGTAATTGTAATAATGGATGCTATTAAGCCAAAAACAAGGCTTGGGAACTACCAGGAATTATACCACGTTATGGAGAGATCTTGCAGAAAAGCTGATAGATTTTTACATGCCGACTGATAACACAGTACTTCTGTGCTTTCGAAAGCAGTAATTTGAAAAGCTCGGGGAAGCAACGAAGCTCAAGTGAAAAAAGTGAACAACGAAGCTCAAGTGAAAAGCTCTGCAAAACTACAATTTCAATTAAAAATAGTAGAGCAAGAATAGAATATCAATTGTATGGAAACGCTTTTATAACTTACTATGGCGCAAAGTAGTTAACTTTTTCTGTGAATTAACCTGCTGTTTAGCTCTACTTGGGAAGTATGTTTGATGTATATTATAATCCTGAAAAAATTAGCGGTCAAAAATAATTGATTGATCTGGGCAAACTTTGTGGATCATACATAAATTTATAAAAGTTAAAAATATTATTGGTTTAAAAATATTAGTATTATTTTATTATTAAAATATTATTATTATAATATTATTTTTGATATACATATTAAGTTACAATAAGTATGATACAAATAGTTGTAACAATCGGCCCTATCTCGATTTTTTTTCTAAATTCAGAATCTAAACCATCTAAAAAACAACTTCATAAAAAACAACTGTTGTCCTATATTTTAAGTTTTTTTTCTATATTAAAATGAAAAAATCAAAGGAAAAATCTGTAAATCTGCTTACTAATTACAAAACACCAATTTTTTAATCACGTATATTTTTGATTAACGACCGGTTTCAATTTTGAAAAAAATCATCGATAGGCTTAACTTGCAAAACTCCGTAAATCAATTTATTATTTTACTAGAGGGTATCCCGCGGGCTTCGCTCCCTTCCCTCCCCCCCTTCCCTTCGTACACCAACGCACTCTTAATCTTTTCTTCCAACTTTGATACAGCTACTATCCATCACAATCCAATATCTCGTTGCTATAAACTCATTGCTATGCAATATAGTCATATATATGTTCATTTATATAATTAGAACAAATAAAAACCAATTGTATGTAATCAACATTTAGGCAAACTCGTTACTATGAATTAAGTAATGGAGAATTCTATTATAAAAAAACTATAAATTAAAACTATAAATTTTATAAAAAAAGTAGCCTATGGCATTCCAGACATTCCTTTCTTTATGTATGTCAAGTTTCATTAAATCAATTCAGCCGTTTTGGAGCTTATCCCGAACAGACAGGCAGACAGACAGACAGACAGACATCGAATTTTATTTATATAGATTTTTGATCTTTAATAAAATAGAAATGAGGTCACTGAAACTTTCATCAAAGTTTCAAACATAAATGCGTTTGCAGTTTATTTCACATTTTGCTTCGGTTTAATAGACCTAAGATCGAAAAAAAGTTTCAATTTTTAATTTTGTAAGAATTTTTGGAATATTTTTAAAATTTTGAAGATACTTAAATTTTTGATTTTGTTACAATTTTTGGAATATTTTTGGAATTTTGAAAAAAGTTTGTATATTTGATTTTGTTATAATTTTTGCGATATTTTAAGAATTTTGGAAAAAGCATTTTGAATTCCAAATTTCTTAAGCACTTGTGAAAAAGTTTCAATTTTCGATATTGTCATAATTTGGAAATAGTTTTAGAATTTTGAAAAAAGTTTTTACATATTTTTGATTTAGTTATAATTTTTGCAATATTTTAAGAACATTAGGAAAAGTTTGAAGTTTTGATTTTGTTAAAATTTTAGGAAATTTTTTAGAATTTTGTAAAAAAGTTTAATTTTTTTTTGTTATAATTTTTAGAATATTTTTGAAATTTTGAAAGCAACATGAATTTTTAATTTTGTAATATTTTCTTGAAAATTTAAATGTAGAGGTTTTTGAGTGGCTGATTGTATCATCTTATCATTAAATAATGGTAATTTATGTTCTGTTTTAATTTTTTGACAACGTATTGGCGTATGTTTTGTAATAAATCTAAACAGAGATAAAAAATGTGTTTGATAAACATCGCTGCCCAAAACTAAAAACAATGTCATCATAAAAGTATTTTGCCGAAAACTATATAAAAAGTCTTGATTCTTAGAGCTTGAGATTTCAGTCCCTGCATATTTTTAAATTTAAATTGTAAGCTTTGATTTTCGTGTGGACATGTGTGTTGAATTTTTGTGAATATAAAAAATGCTATAAAAGATCTTGTTTTTGTAGAAAAAATATTGCGACGGTGATGCATGGGCTGACTTCACCACAGCTCTTTAAACACAGTGTTTTGGATATAAAGTGAGCTAATATCCACCAAATGCTTTAATTAAATGCTAACCAATGGCAAAGATTTCGCGTAGGTCTAATTACAAAAATATTAAAGAAAGCAGTAGTATCCCAACAAACATAAATTCTGTTGTACGAGAAAAAGTAAAAACAAATTTTAACCGGAAGTGAAAAACCGGAAGTTGTGACGCAGAACTGTTGTGAACCGTACTAAATGCTTTGTACCAAGTTTCATCCAGGAACAGATGTTATTGAACTTTCTAAAAAACAGGTGCTCGGGATAACCCCCTCCCCCCCACCAGTTCTTTGCCATACATATTTGCATCTTTTTCCAAAGTGTCATCAAAATTCATTCACGAACGAATCTGGTATGCTTTAAGCAAATACAAAAAATATGGTGCAAAAAGCCACCTGTTGTATGATGGACCCCCCAGCCCTTACCCCAATCTACTCCAAAAGCTGATAAATTCTCGTGTTACTTGAAAGGTTTTATCAACGCTTCATGAAAATCGATCGGTAATTGTAAGCTACAGTAGGGATAAACAGCTGAAAAAAACGTTTTAACCGGAAGTTTTAAATCAGAATTTGGTATACAGAAATATTGAAAACAGTACTAAAACTGCAATATTGCCAAATAGGAATAAACATATATGTCCTAACATTACTCCAAAACTACACAATGTAGCTTAATAACGGATTTGAGCTTAATAACATATCACAACCCAATTTACAAAACCACTAAAAACCCTATTGCATCATACGATGCAACAATCATTTTCAAACATTACAACATTGTTTGCTCAGAATTTTCCATTCTCTGAATCTCAATTTCAGCATAAAATTCATTATTTCATCATCCTGTGAAATAAACTAATAGTTCGTGCATATACAACATTTTCTATAAAACCAAAAGCCTAATCTCAGCAATTTCTACCAAAGCAAAATAAACACGTTAAAACATTATATGGGATGTGTAAGTGTGTTGTTTATGATATCAATTTGTAAAATATGTACCATAAAACTGGTCTATCTAACTGGTCGAAAGAGAATACAAGACAGTATACATTATATGGGATATTTTGCATTAAATTTCTAGATAATACTTTGTGTGAGTTCATAGAATGGGGAACATTTCTATTCTAATTAGCATTCTAAGTTACGATGGTATAGTCAATATTGATTGTTTCCAATCAATGTGAAATCAATGGCTGACACTTGGTCAATTTGTAGTCCTATATGTATTGACATTAGACTACATTAAGGGAATTTAAATTAATTTTGGATTTTTGAGATCAATTAAACTCAAGTAAGTAAAGAAGTAATTGGAATTTTTTCAATTCAAAGGTATGGTTTTGAAGTTTCTCAGAAAAAAACTCCACTTCACATTTTTTCGTGTTTCGGTTGGGATTCGAACCTACCTCGTCAGTGCCCGGCTCGAATGCCCAAGGAAGAAATCTCAAAAATTGAAATGAAATTGAATTGAAATCTCAAAAAATCCAAAATGTTAAAACATGTTTCAATTATTTATTTAGCGTATGGTTTTTTTTGTGACACATTAAAAATTAAACTTAAAAATAGGTAGACTCTTCTATGAAATCTACCTAAAACAAAACATGGATACACATTAAATGAACTTACAATCGATTTGATTGCGCGTCTTTTAAGTAAATTAAAAAGTAAAATATTTGAACATTGGGCAGTACATTTGAACATTAGATGTTTACATCGAGCGTTTCAATTGAATACATATTCCCATAAATATTCAATTCAATTATTGAAATAATACTTCACTACAACGTATAGAACCCAAATACATTATTCGAATATCCAAAAAACTTTCCGTTCAAAAATGCCTTATTGCAACAATTTCTATAATACAAACTAAATTCTAATTATAATAATCCAAACAAGTATACATATTTCTAAAAACGATTAAACAAAATTCCAATTAACTTACAACGTTAAACGGAAATCAAGAATCGAATAACCACAAAAAACTCACAAACTAAAAAATTTTTAATCAAATAATTCATAGAAAATGCCAAAGTTGAACTTTCCTATTCCCATTCATAATTTCATTCATAAAACTATTAACTTACAATTTTCTGATTGGTTAAAATAATTAACAAATTTATTATAAATACCAACAGAAATCGTAGAAAAGACAGTATCTAACCATTTTTATTATAGTTTCTAATAATTTTTAATAAGCGCAATCTTAAACTTCACCGCGAATCGCGGTGGTCCATCCTAATGGACCCCAAAGTAAGTCTGAAGTCCGAAAATTAAGAACGCTATTCTAACGCCCGTCAGAAGAGCGTAGTTTAAAAGAAAGTAAATCTAACAAAGTCCAATTTAAAATCTGTGAAAAAATCATAATTGAAAATAATAGCCCAGTAACTTTGTCGCCTGAGAGTATGGGGTAGTATGCGTCAAATCCGGTAGTTCTGATTTTTTGTAGACTTGTTTATGATGTTGGCCTACTGAATATTCCAAGTTTGTGACCTCGAGCGCCGTACGCAACTTTGTCAAAAATCAAATAAATCGCGAAAAAATTGTTAGTTTTTCAAATTTTGGCGATTATAGGACTAGGTTTTTCTTTATTCTTTCTTAGGACGTTTTTAAAGTAAACTAAGTTGGCTACAATATGATACTAGAACTGTCTCTGTAGACCCAATAGCTTCCGAGATTAAGCCTCAAAAATCGAAAAAATCGTTATTTTTTCAAATTTTGGCGATTATGGCACTAAAGGACAAATTTTTGAAAAAACTTTCTTGGGACCTCTTCTTAGTAAACTAAATTTGCTATAATATGATACTAGAGTTGTCTCTGTAAACCCAATAGTTTCCTAGACCAAGCCTTTCAAAGCTTATCATTTTTTTAAATTCGCAATATTTTGCAATATTTTAGACATCACTCGAAAATTCATTCAGAACGACAGAATTGCAAAAAATTGCGAAGCTCGAAAAAAATGATAAACTTTGAAAGAATTAATCTCGGAAACTATTGGGTCCACAGAGACAGTTCTAGTATCATATTGTAGCAAATTTAGTCTACTTTAAAAACGTTTTACAAAGTATAAAGTGAAAATCACAAAGCAAAAAATACATACAAAGTAAAAACCTAGTCCTTTAGGGTTATAATCGCCGAAATTTGAAAAACTAACGATTTTTTCGCGGTTTTTTCAATTTTTGACAAAATCTGCAAAAAATCAGAACTACCAGATTTGATGCATACTGTGATGTATAAAGTTACTGGACTATAAGTGTTCAAATAAAATTAATTATTGATCAAATTCAAAAAATCATTATTAAGTGATCAAATCGAAAAAATCATTATTGAAAATATATCTTTAAGAAAATAAATTAGTGATCAAATTCAAAAAATCATTATTAAAAATAAGTGTTCTAATAAAATTAATTATTGATCAAACCTTAAAAATCAGATCAAACTTAAAAATTAGTGGCATATGCTACAAATTCAGTATAAATCAAAAACCAATGAAAACAGTGAATAAAACCAAACTAAGTATCTGAGAAACAAAACAAATCAAAGTTATTTCTCGTACAACCATATGAGAACGATAAAACGAGGATTATTACCAGGTAAGTGGTAAAGTAAGGTTCCTTTAAAATACCAACAGGTAGTCGTAAAACCTCCAAAATTACTTTATCTGACCGCATAACCCCTACAAAATCCTATATACCAAGTTTCCATAACATCATAAGCCGGGATTAGAAGTTATTGAAGGTCTAAACTTGGAGATGTTCGGGAGACCCCTCGCCATTTTGTCCAAATTTAAAATGAATCCAAATCTTTCATTTTCAAGTGAACCTGGATTATTCGAAAAAGTTTCATCAAGATACTATGCAGGAAGGTCAACCATCTCCTGACCACCCACACACAGACCAGACGTACACTAAGATTTTTATTGGCTATTTAGATAGAGGATGGTCCAAAACAAAAGAAAATGGGGTATTTAAGATTTTTTTCTCAATAGATTGCATTACTTTAATACAATTTAAAATTGTGGTGAAGTAAAAATGGTTTCTCATTTAACTGAATCTGTATCTGTAGAACTCTGAATTGGTCGTGAAAGCGACTTTATTTAAAGTTTTCTGATTTTGGATATTAAAATTAAATGATAAAACAGGAAAAATTTTTTACACCAATGATGAATTACAAAGCTAACTATAATAAAAGAGTAGGAGAAAAATTAAATCTATCGCATTCAGTATAATGTCGTAACATAAAAGAATCTCAATGTTCACAAGAATTAATTGAATCCGAAAGATTGATTTACCAAAACAAGCAGTTTGTACAAAAACAATAGAAAGGAATCAAAGTTGAAATTATTATGCTGAGTTTGACGAAATATTTAAGAAATTTTAGTCATAAAAGTAAATATTATTTGAATAAGGTTACAATAGTATTTCAGCTAGGACTTCATTACGGGATAATTGTTTTTAGATTTCTTTATAAATCAAATTTTGCAGTTTTTTTTAAATAAGAGATCTCCCCAAACTGGGATTCGTTTGTAAAAAGATCCAGTATTACATTTTATTTATTTTTCATTTATAGTTAATAAAAGTTCAATACATAGTACTGCTCAGAGGACACAGCTTTGTATATGTATATATGCACTAGATTTAATCAGAATATCCGTCTTTACATTATAAAGACAGATAACAAGCCAATCACCAGTACTGAAAGTACTCAAGAAACTACAGTCAACCGCTTATCTTTGTTTCATGACTAGGTCGTGGTTTTATGCTTGAAGTATTTAAAACAACTTTTATGCAGATTTTTAGCAAACTGATCCAAGATTGTGAAGAACAGGTGGAGAGAACAGATAACTTTAATGGTTGGATTTTAGAATAGAACTAAAACTAAATAGACTTTTAGAATATAAAAACAAAATCTTTTATCTCTAACCTGGTAGCACTAGAGCCTTAGAATAATTCAGATTTAACGCCTTTCAATCACATTGTGTTCCTCTTATTTGACAATAGTTTGATGTGGAATCAAAAAACGGTATTGATCGAATAAAGAAAAGCCATTCATCCATATAAGGCCTTAAAATTTTCATTCCGATACAATAATCAAAATCTACAGATTCTGAAAATCATTATAAATCTGTAACTCAGGTTTTTTTTATAAACAAGCAAAATTGTGTGTAATCATTTAAATAGAAATATTCAAAATACCGAAATATTCAAATAAACATTTTCTTGAACAAAAATTCCTAAGTTTTCTTTGAGTTTATTCACATAAATTTTCCATTTGAGAAACTTTACTAAGAAAATGAGAAATTAATTTTTTTGACTTTTCAATTAAACGAGAGTAAGCTTTTATGGTTTTGTATGCCATAAAATAACTACGAAATTTGAGCATGATTATGGCATAATACTTATCTACCTAGCCTCGTTTATGTTTAATAAAACCTTATGCAACAATTCATTTCCAAACCAAAACATAATCAAATCAAATTATTTTAAGGCATGTTTTTCCTTGTTATTGTGTATTCTTCATTTTTATACATTATAAATGCCATTCCTATTACTTAGATTCTTTAATTTCAGCAAATCAATTTCTAAGCTGCTAAACGCGTTGCTGTTTACATATTTTATATAAAACTCATGAGACAAAATTTAATGTTAGAACGTGTTTTTTGATTTCAAGAAATGAAAATTAAAATTTTAACCAAAACGATAAAGAAAAGAAAAACACTTTTGCTCAAAATCAGCTATAGATAGACATAAACACGAGAATATTCAACAGGCGAGTTAAATTCATATTACATTATTTCAATTTAAAAACAAAAAAAATGATGGTATTACGTCTTATAGCTTTATGTATTCATTTTTTTGTTATTAATTTGTATTACAAGCTTTTTGAATGTTTTTTTTTCTGAGAAGGTGGTTTTTTGTTATATTTGATTCTTTTTCGGTTTTCTTTGAAAAATTCTTGAAATATTTACATAAAAATAAATGTTAGATATCAGATTATTAATTGAAGCATGAAAATTTTGTTTATATTATGCAGAATTTAATTACCTTTGAATTTGAAATTTATAACCAAAAAGACAAATATAATGCGGCCTTCACCAGTTCTGAAAATATGGGGCGTAAGAAATAAAATGTTATGTCTTTTAAGTAATTTAACTCATTGCCAAAATGGCACTCAACATTGAGATGATGAATTAATATACTAACATTTTCCACAATATTATAACAAGTGCAATCCAGTATTAGATTTTTTATTCATATTTTCTTGATTTTTAAACTATTGCTTTGCCCACTGAATTAAACAATGATAGTATTAAGACTGGTGTTTACATAATCGTTTATTTACGAAGAATCGCCCAAGCTGAGAATAGTTCAATTTGATGCAAGAACGTAAAGCTAAAGTTTTTAAGACGTTTGTGAAGCTTGCTAATCAAGGTACCAGTCGAGATTTACACCCACATTAAGTCCAAATTGGTCCAATATTAAACAATTTTTTTTAAATATTTTGCTTGCGGTGAATAAACATAGTATATGATGCACGGACGTAGCATCTGTAATATTTTTTGAACACATTGCTTTTATTATTAATATTTTTAGCGGTTAATTTTTACATTTTAAACTTATGATATTATTTTAATTTGAAAATAATATTTCTTAAATCACTATAATAATCAAACCTCACTGGTTTGAATTTATAGCTTATAATGATTCACGCTATATCAATAAATAGTTAAAATTAACCTTCACACAAATTGCCATTTAATATATTTGAAATGAAAGTTTCTGCAGCAAATCTGAATTAAACATTTGATCCATAAGTTGAGAGATCCATAAGTTGAGAGATCCAATAATAAGAGATTTTTCTTTAAATATTTTTGATACTTATAAGCAATAAAATTCTTTCAAAAAAACTAAAATAAAGTTGCACCAAAAGAACTTAATTGATGGGAACTTAAACTGTTATTATCAGCAGATGTAGAATTACAATCGCCAGCTGTTTCATCCAATTGAAATATCACTTTTTTATAAATGTTCTATTTTATATTACATTACATATTGTAAAAACTTTAAGTGAGCAAAATAGATATTGTTTTTGTTTAAATTATTTTACATGAATAACTTTTATTAAACAAGAAAAATCAATTCAGTCAGCCTGAATTAAATAAAGGAATTTCTAATACATGAAAATAAAATTAATCTTTTCACAATAATGAACAAAACCAAGACTGAAAAACTATTTTTTATTCGCCTATATATTAAAGTGTTGCTTTATTACTGTGATTTGCGGCTTTAAAGTATCACTTTTCAACTATTTATTTTGTCGTCATAGCTACGTCCAAAAAAGTAAAACGCATTTGTATTTGTTTAAATTCTATGAAAAATAAATTTTTTTATCAAAGCAACCCGCAAATTCAAAATTTCATTATCCAATTAAAATAGTTGTTATCATTTGTTGTCATAGACATTTGTCATTTGTCATTGTCATTTGTTATGTTAGTTAGTAAGAAGATCAAAATTAATAAGTTTTATATTAACCATTATCATTTTTACAATAATGTAATTCTATATTATAACCAGTGGCGTAGCGACATACGGGTTTGTTCGGGTTTAAACCCCCCCCCCCCCCCCCATTGAAATTTTAAAGTTTCTGTAATCTAGAAGAATTGCTCTAATATTCTAATATTAAGATTTTTTCCCTGGTATCTTACGAATGAATTGAACAGTTGCTTTCTTTTCATTCCACAGAACCCCACCCTCTCTATGTTGTCATAGTGATAGCACACATACTCACTAGCACACATACTCAAAAAGTTGACTGACAGCTGTATACCACGATGCGTACTATAAATGGTACTATCAGATCCACCCCTTTTCCTTGGCCCCTGTGTTAAGCAATATCGCTCCACATGCGCTCAGACGCTCGCATGCTCTCATGCGTAAACATTAAAAGGTAACCAACAACATCACGTTACCCTTGCACGAATATTACGGTGACCACACTCGTTGTCGATTGAAGTCAAGAAAGCCTCTACATAAAACGGTCAGCAACCTGCTGGCAACTAATTTTAATATCTTGGATGCCTGGGACACCTCCTGGCATTATTACAACACAACTGGCCTTTCTATTACTAACCCGACTTCTACCCAACCTGGTTTCGATCTGCCACGTCATACCTGGACTACATTAAACCGAATAAGAACGAATCATGGACGTTGTGCTGATTCTTTCTACAAGTGGGGCATTTCAGAGTCCCCTGAGTGTAGCTGCGGGCTCCCCAACAAACCATAAAACACATTGCAACTGTGTGTCCAATTCGACGGTACAATGGCGACATCTCAGACATCTATTTGGCAAATTCTGACGTAGTAGCATGGATAGACTCGCTCGATGTAAACATCTAATGTTCAAATGTACTGCCCAATGTTCAAATATTTTACTTTTTACTTTTTTACTCATAGACGCGCAATCAAATCGTTTGTAAGTTCATTTAATGTGTATCCATGTTTTGTTTTAGGTGGATTTCATAGAAGAGTCTACCTACCTTAAGTTTAATTTTTAATGTGTCACAAAAAAAAACCATACGTTAAATAAAAAAAAAAATAGTGATACAATAATTTGGAAAAAATAACAAATATTATGTCAAAGGTAGCTTGTTCCACATATTTTTATTTCAAAATTTATGCAAATTTATAATTTCTTTCTATAACAACTGTTAAAACGTGCTATTATCAACTAAAATTAGAGGGGAAAATAGCACTTTACCATCAAGGGTAGATAAAGTAGTACTTTAACAGAAAGGGTAGATAAAGTATTTTGCTGTTGATATTCTTCAAGTTTTTCCATTTTTGAAAGCACAGGTATTCTCTTTGATGTACCATCCGCGAGTTTTCAGGCAATTTAAAATTTCAGGCCATCTACGAATTGTCTCTGAAGCCTCCTCTTCCATATTAGAAGGCAGTTTTCTTCTGTAATATCGCACATATTGACAAACCCAAACTATCTAGTTTTCAAATTCAATTTTTGCAAAAAATAAAAAAAATTGATTTGTTTGTTTGTTTATAAAACTAAAAAAGTTATCAAAGCCTACCTATACTCATTTTTACGTGAAACTGTTTTTTTCCTGATACTTTTAAATTAAATTTATCATTGATTTTTCGGCATTTTTTGGTCTTCTTCAACAATTGCTATAGAAAAAAATGTTGTATGCCATACGACGATAAAATTTCATTATCTTCTCGATGCTGACGCCTCGACGCTAAAATAGCTCTCGAAGATAAAGTGCAATTTTATCATCTTGTACAATAAATAACTATTAATTTAGAATAAACATTTTTTTTTAATATTGTGCTTGCGGCGAATAAAAAATAGTATATGATGCACGGACGTAAGCTATTTTGGACTTAATGTGGATGCAAACTCCACATACGTCCAAAATCTTTAGCTTTACGTCCTAGCATCATAATGTACTATTCTGGCGTCTTTTATTTATGCCCACTGGTCTACTATTTTGTCTACTATTCTTTCTTTATGAGTACATCTGTAGCCCTATTCCTGTACATCGTGAAATAGAAATTGAGAAATAAATAACAGCAATTTTTTCATAACTAGTATTCCGTGCTGCGCGAAATAGCAATTTCGTATTAGAAAATTTTCTTTATTTCATTCATTGCACTTTTTTCTCAATCCCCAAGTCCCAGGGAAATGCAGGAATAGACGTACTGGTATTCTTTTTATTTAAAATTACTTATTTCGAGATAGCCTTTTAGTACAAGTTCTAAACTAGTACAAATTTTTGAAGATGGAATTATTTTGTTAGTTTATTGACTTGTTTTTATTTGTGTTTCTTTCAATAGCTAGTTTACAAGTTCGCTATAGATTTTAGCTGTAAAATTGTTCTTCAGAATTTAATAAATAGTGTGTTTGAATAGTGTATTTTGCCACATCGTCCCATTTCCCTATTTCCGTCTGCCTTATCAAATCTGCGAGAAGCATACAAAACAATATGATTTGTATATGAATTAAATAAATAATTTAATTTTTCTAAAATAGAGTTATTGATAAATAATAAAATAAAATATCGTTAACTCCCACGCGCCAAATCCATATTCTCCTCTAAATAATTAACTAAAATTTCTTTTGGCATGATTACTTGAACTTAGGTGCAAGCTGATTTTTTAAAAAATTTTGTAGGGTAATTTAAGTAAATGTAGTAAAAGGGACAGTTTTGATCTGTTTATCTTATATACACATAGGAAATCGGGATAGTAAATTTTGTAGAAGGAACATATTTGAATAACATCGTATCAAAAAAGTGTAATTTGGTGATTCTATATCAAATAGAAAAAAATCTTGTCGCCTAAGTAGATATCTTTTTGATTTATCGTAACTTTTTTCGACTTTTTTTCTCCATTTTTGTGGGTCTATACAAAATTTCAAAGCAAATAATCGCATTTCGTCTATAAATTCGTTGACGAGATAATTTGACAGTTCATCCCACAAATGCGGATTTTATTTTCTCATTCCACTGAATCTAAATGCAAAAATCCCATTTAGAAATTTCATTCCACGAAATAATTCCATACAACCAAAATCTAGCTACTAGCTCCTTTTTTTTCGTTACTTCAAACATTTATTGCTCAGTGTTAATTTCAATTTGAAGAGAGAACTTGTGTTCTTGCGTCTTTAAATTTTACAAATAGATTTAGATTTTACATAGTTTACAAGGAAAGAAATCTTTTTCTTTAAAATTAATTATTTAATGTAAAATAATTTAAGATAGTTAAAAATAATCATTAATCTACTTTTTAAAAAATCATTAATTAAAAAATTAAAATTAAGGAAACATTAAAATGAAGTATATATTATTGTAATGAATTATTAATATAACTAATTAATTGGTTTATTGGGTTAAACTATTAAGTCTTATAAAATAATTCTTGACCCCCCCCCCCCCCCAATGGAAAATTCTGGCTACGCCACTGATTATAACACATCATTTGGTTGTTGTAAAGTTAGAAAATTAACTAATCTCAACAAATTCATTCTAATCACTATTATCACAAAAGAGATCAATAAATAAATAAATAAAAATATAAAATAACATGCAACAGCACTTAAACCCAAAACTTTAAAAAAAAAATCGCTAAATCTTAAATCTTTTTCAGAAAATTTCAACTTTTATCACTGAAAAAATCTAATATTATTTATTATTTTTTTCATTAAATTTTTATTCATGCCACAAAATGAATGCGATGTGGCTAAAAGTATATTAATGAAACAAAACCAAATGAAATTGTAATTGAAAAACAATAAAGAAGTAAAAAAAAAGTCCAAGCGGCACGTATATCCGCTAGAAATAGGTAGATTTCGGGACCAGACAGCTTTGTGTACAAATAGAATTGGATGTGTCAGATTAATTTAAATAAAAAATTTAAGTAGAATAGTCCAAGTCCAGAATAATCCAAAAAATTTATCAAACCAAACTAAATACATTAACGGAAACTACTTTATCAATGCGATTTCGGAACAGTTTTATTTAATTTGGTTAAAACTATTTTAATAACATATTAAATCCACCAAAGAGCAAATAAACGTTCTCTCAACGTCATACCTACAACACCACTACACATAATTTATAATCTAAAATTGTCAAACATCTTTTACACCTCAAATAATTCAAATATCTACAATTTAGGAAGACTTTTGTAAATGTGTAATCAGTAGGCATATAAGAAAATATTCCTTAATTTAAAACAATAATGACTCAGCTTTGTTTTAATTTTTGTTTTAAATTTTTGCGAAAAACATAAAAAACTGAAAAAAGAACAAAAGAAAATTTTTTTTAATATTTTTTCTATGGGATATTTTTATATTTTAAAGGAAGTTGTTGTTGTAATTGAATGACATGCATTAGGTTTAATGCTAATTACATTGAGACCTCTTGGGTTAGAAAGCTGAAAATTTCTGAGGTTATAGTTGAAAAGTTTATCTAAAAGTTAATTTGAGTTTAAATAACATAAACTCAAAAATGAGGAAGGCATGGCCGTTTGCGTTTGTTTTTGTTCTAACAGTCGTGGTGTCTCAACCTCTAGACTTGAACTATTTTTTTTTTAAATTTTGGAAAGATTTATGTTTTAATTAACGTATGCGTACATATTCAAAAGTGAGATTGGCCATTTTCAGCCAACTCAAGGACAACAAAGATTATTAAATTTTTAAAATAGCTGATTTTTCAGGAACCTGGAACGCCAAGGTTGTCATTTGGAAAAAAATGATAGAAATATGTTCAAATATTCAATATTGATAAATTTTATTAAAATATTATGATTCAAACGGAAGTTATAACGTCTTAAATTTTTCGAGTTTTTTGGCTCTAGCCACTTAACCTGTACCCGGATATGGCCAGTTCGCGAACTTGTCCAAGAAATGCTTTGCCGCAACGTATACAGAAAAAATTTTCGTTGTAGGTCAAGAAATGCGATCGTGAGAGTGCCGGTAAATTCCGTTATAGCTCATATCGTTGAGTGAATGAATGAAAATGACACACATGTACTGAATCACAATTAGTTTCTGTACCAAAAATCCGGGTGATTGGGATTAGAAATAATTCGATGATATCACAAATTTTAATATGATGCTGTTTGATGTAGGTGTTTTGTGTATGCAAGGTAGTTGTCAATTAATATATATTGTGTGTGTTTGTTAGAATTAATAGATTGACAGGTGTTCGGATTGATCGGAAGCTTATGTTTAATGAATTAGAAAATGAAATTGTTTTTCATAGAACCTTATTTCTTGGTAAACTCATAAACGTGTCATTGATTGAAAAATAGTTTTAATAAGTTTTGTTTGGATGTCAGGACGCTGCAAATAAATAATGGATTTTGAAAGCAGAAAGAATTAAATAAAAAATTATATATTTCCAGTCGATTTGAGGTTGCCTCAAACTCGCCACGAGAACAAATAAGACAAATAAAACCCTGAAATTGGTTCAATAGCTGTACAGGTAAGCAAGGTGTAGTTCAAGCAACCGAACGTTTTGTTCATGTGAAAATTAAAATTTTAATGGACGTGTTCGATTTTTGATTTCATTTCGTTTTCGTTTAAAATTTATACCTTACCGGCGCTTGGGAGAAGGTTAAAGTCTTAATTTTTTGACACACATCACCATTTTTTCTTTTTTTTACAACGGCAGTAAAATAACTTTCGCATTTAAACGGTGGCAGAAAAAGTTTCACTAATTTTTGCAATACTTATACGGCGGCAGCAAAAGTAACATAACATGAGATTATGAATTAATAAAAATATGTTGAACAAGACTTTTATATTTGATATTCTTTCAAATAAATTGTATAACTATGACAATAAACAAAAACAAATATTTTGATTGGATTATGAAATTTTAAATTGAAAGGTTGTTTGGTACAATCCTATTTTATCCCCGTTAATAAAAAGTTGATTTTTTTTATATAAATAAAAAGATAAGGTCCTCTGCATCCTTATTATGAAAAAAAAATTTGCGGAAGTGAAAGGATCAAAAGTAATTAAGGATAAACTTTCAATTTTACCTTGGTCCCCCTTTTGATTATTTTTTAGTTTTTAATAATAAATATTAAAAAAATTGATTTTTTTAGATAAATAGAAAGATTAAGTCCGGTACCGGCTGGCCATCACTACCGTCGTTACAGAGAAATCCACTGGAGCGTTTTCAAAAATTATTTCTCAAAATAGGTTAACTTAATGGTAAGAGTTGAAAAGACAATGTGTTCAAAAGCTGTAGCGGAAGTGTGTCAAAAATTTGTTAAGTGTGTCAAAACAAGAAAATTTGCATCATTTTTGCTTAAAAACGTTCATTTTAAGTAATAACGAGTAGTAACAATGAATATGAAGAAATCTTGATGGTCGGCATTGGTACGTGAGACCAGTAGCTATATTATTGTATTATAAGTGTGTCAAAAAATACCGTTAAGTGTGTCAAAAGAATGATTTTCATTTATTTTTTAACCAACTTTTACAACATAAAATGGGAAACATTTTTGATTAGAAACATTTTTCAGATGAAATAATTAAAGTTTCAACTCCTCCCTTATAGGAACAGATGGAATATATAAAATTTGAGGCAGATTAAATGTCGTTTTTTAACAAAAATTGTAATTATTAGAAAGATGTTTCTTGAGTAATTTTTGTGTGATTTCAGATTCCACGACTTCTGAATAACATGAACAGTTGGAAAATAAGTTTGAATTTTTGATTTTGTTATAATTTTTGCAATATTTTTGGAATTTTGAAAAAAGCTATAATTTTTGATTTTGTAATAACTTTTGAGATATTTTTGGAATTTTGAAAAAATTTTACATATTTGATTATATGCATTATAATTTTTAGAATAGTTTTAAAATTCTGAAAAAAAGTTGTATATTTGATTTTGTTGTTATTTTTGGAATATTTATAGAATTTGGAAAAAGTTTGAATTTTTGATTTTGTTATAATTTTTTTAAATCAATTCATTCATGCTCTTTTTTTTTTTAAATAATAAGATTAATTCATTGAACATAAAATTGGTCGATAATTGGTTGTTTGTTTTCGAAAAGTTGAATTTTGCTGAACGCTTAATGGAGAGGTTTTTAAGTAATTTTCTGAGTGTATCATCTATTCACTAAATTATGTCAGTTTGTGATCTGTTGTAATATTCCGGCAACGTATGGATGTTTCGAGTTAGTTTTGTAATAAACGTTTGCTTGTACTTTTACTTGAAATACTTGTACTTTTACAAAGAATTTTTTGTCTAATATACATCGCTGCCCAAAACTAAAAACAATGTCCTCATAAAATCCATTTGCCATAAACTATATAAAAACCCTTAATCAAGACCATAGAGTTGATATCTCACATCCTTAAGATTTCAGCCCCTTCATATTTTTTGACTTAAATGCTAAAACTTATTTTATTTACTTTACTTCATTTATTATTTCATCACAGCACAGCACCTACATTGCCATCAAATTGTTAATTAACAAAACTGTATCTTAATTATAAGAAAATAGATTATAGAAAATCAAATTCCCTTTTTAAATTATTTTTCTTATTTGTATTTTACCAGTTATAATAATCCCCATTCATAAATTTTAATTCAATTATCTCTGATTTAATTAAAATCTTTTAAAATATGAATTAGATTAGAAATTCAAAAATAATAAACTTGTATCTAATATTTATTGTATGAAAACAATAATTTGTATATAGACGAAGGTGGGTTGATATTTATTTGAATTCTTTCATAGATAGAACCGTGACTGATGCTTTAATTCAAATCAAATATTCCATTTTTTATTCGTATAACCCAAATTTAGGTGACAATATTACAAATTATAAATATTTTGTGCTTTGACAGACGTTAATTTGAATATTGTAATTGAAGTAGATTAAATAAAAATTTCTTTTGATGCAGGGGCTTAGGAAAATGAAATTATTCTGATTATTATATTTACAAATTTGGTGATATCATTTCATGAATATTCGATGAATTTATTGATGACAAAAATAATGAAGGAATTAAAAGATTAATTTCTATGGTGAAAAGGTGAAAAATGAGATCTTTTGCGAAGTGCTCAAGGAAAGATGGAATAAAACTAAATTTAATGAGATTTATTTATTTCTGTATATTAAATTAATTTATTTATTTTGAGTATGTTAATATTTTTGTTACATTCAAAACCTTTATGTCAGTGTAATTTGCGACATTGAAGAAAGAATAAAAAAACATCTCATAGATCGCTAAGCGTAGCTAAGGGTAGTTAAGGGTATCTGAAGTACTACTTGACCGATTTTAAAACATTTGTCTTGTTTTAAAGGTAAAACTGAGGCTTATAAGAACCTGATACCCCGTTGTTTTTTTATTATCTTCCATAATTTTATGAAATTAGATTTTGTAAATACAGACTTCCATCAAATTAGATTTTGGCGATTTTCTTTTCAAATTTTTTTAAAATTTTTACCTATATAAGGTAAAATTTAAAAAAAATAATAAATAAGAATACAACGAAATAAAATCTGATGTGCAATCACTAAATAAGTAAATACACCTAATATATCCATGGGTAAGCATGTAAGCTCCAAAGAAAAAGAGAATGAAATATTAAGAAAGGAAAATTTTTAAGAAATGATAATTTTTTGAACATCCAGATTTAAAATTCTGATATTATATAGTTTTTAATTAATTTATTTTACTTTGGTCGGACAAACGACGTTTTAGATTAATTAGAAAGTTTTAAAAATCTTTCTCAATTTTTTAGCATTTGCCGACGTCAAGGATTATAAGGAATACTTTAAATATTCCAAAAAATGTCTGTCTTTTCACCCTACTATGTGCGACGAAAACGCATAAACTTTTTTTCTGCTCTTTAATTTTTTTTATTGGTTAGTCAAAATTGACGAAATGGCGAAAGGGGACGAGGAAGAAGGTTGCGAACAGCTTTTTTGAGAATTTGATAAACCTACCATTGCCAAATAATGCGACCAGTTGGAAAATATCATTGGCAGATTTGTCGCCGTTCTAGATCAGTTGCAGCGCCGCACAGTGGGATTTGTTCATACAATGTTTGGCAAAAAATATAAGGAGTGCTCGTAGAATGTTGAAATTTTGCTCTGAGCCTTTGGTTAGCTCAATTAAGAAAAATATAAAGTTTCATCAAAATTGGCCACGCCCACTACCCACCGCCCATAGAACCCAAAACTTTTTTTATGTCCAAATTTTTTGAAATTTGGCACAGAGCCTTTTATTACCTCAATTAAGAATAAAATAAAGTTTCATAAAAATTGGGCACGCCCACTACCCACCGCCCATAGAACCCAAAATTTTATGATTTTGTGATTTTATAAATTTTATGATTTTATAAAAGATTATTAATTATTTAAACTTTTTTTTTTTTTAATTGACAGTATGGAGTCTTACCTTTCATTTTATTATAGCGGGAGCACCTAGCACGACCGAGCAACCTTTTTTTTCTTCCAAGGAAGTTTGCAATCACGGCAAATTATAGAACAAATTTTATTATATCATATCTTTTAAACCATCTGAGCGAACTTTATAATTTTTTTTTTAAATACGCAGAAAAGGCTATATTTGAAAATAATCACTATTTAAATTAGAGCAATAAAGTTATCTTACGTACAAATACTATAGAAGTGCGTAAACAATTTTCAATATTTTGGACCAAAATTTACATGTGACTTTACTTCATTATTTCAAAGACAAATAAACTTTTTTTTGGGATACAATTTATGGATTCTTCATACTGAATCAATTTTCTACAAAACTACATCATTACATTTTTAAATTTTATGTGTCGAAAAAATTACTTATTGCACAAAAAATCCCACTGTGCGCCGTGCTGTTGGGCTTAGGGGCCTCTATACAGACATTATATTCTTAAGTACATCTCGCGCAAGACTAATTTCTTGAATCTGGTATTTCACTTTTATACTTTTAACACGATATTTCCATCGAATATTTCCAACCATTGGTGTCTGGTGAGCGCATTCAGAATAATTTTTAAATATTTTACTTGAATACTTATCGCTTTGCAGATACAGCAAAATTCTTACATGCATTATTTGATTTAGTGAAATAATTCTGACTTTTAATAGTATTTTAACACTAGCCGCTTTGCAATGTGAATTGCTGAGTGAATTGATTGTACACAAATGGTCTAATATTCAGGAAATCATCACAAAAATATTCAAAACAAAGGAAACAGCAACTTTTGACATTTAAAAACTACATATTTAAAGTAAAAGATTTACACACAACAAATTTACAATGTGGACTGAATATATTACAATTGGAACATGTAAGTTCCGGAATACAATTCAGTTTAATTGCATCTCTCACTCATTTATTCTCTCGATTGGCAACCGCTATTATCTCCTATCACTAAATGTTGGGTCCACCTACCGGCGTATACATTTGTTATTGATGTCTTAAATTCGACTTCTACTCCAGCCTATTCCTTTCATATTCCTTGTCGTTGAATTGTCATACACTAAAAAAAAATTGATTCCTAATACTTTTAATTCTTTACTAAGGAAGATTGCTAAATTTTTTTTGAAGTGTTTGTAGCCTGAGGACTATATAGCACGGGGGAACATGAGATGCTCTCTCGCGATTTGCATATACTGTTTTTTTAATTATGACAATAAAAATAAATCAAATCATTTTAAGAAAAAAAAGTCCAAGCGGCACGTATATCCGCTAGAAATAGGTAGATTTCGAGATCAGACAGTTTTGTGTGCCAGTAGAATCTGATGCATCAGATTAGTTTAAACAAAACAAACTAATTTCAAACAGATATCGAACAAATTTTAAAAAGGTAATTAGCTACCTACAAGCAAAATTATATCTATCCAATTTTGCAACAAACAAATATCAAATCTACCACAGAGCATGTGTGTGACAATTTATGACACAAACCTACTCTATATCATATGTCGTGCAATTACTGCAAAATATCAAAATAGTTTATTTCTAAGAAAAAAAAATTAATTTCTTCTATTCAAATTATTTATATTTATTATTTTTTTGACTGTTATAAGGTTGACATTGACTGTTATAAGGTTTTTGGAAATTGTAGTAATGGATTGTTGCAAACTTTTTTGTTGAAGCCAACAAGTCAAAAACCTCTAACTGCAGAGGTTTATATTTATAAGAAACGGATTAAAATGTTTCCACAGATTCTAAATTTATGAATATTTTAAAAATATTAGTATCCAAACGGCCGTTATAACGGATTAAAAAAACTACTTTTTTTTCTAGTATAAAGCCTATAGTTCCTTAACCATGGGTCAGATTTTTCTGATTTACGAACTTGTTCAAGATATTAATAAAACACACATTTTTAAGAAAGGTTTTTTGATCTGGCTCCACAAATGCAACCGTGAGAGCGCCGGTTGATTCAAACGCATTTCGTGTTTTACAAGCTTTTTTGTTGGAGCCACTCACTCAGAAACCTCCAACTGCAGAGGTTTTTTTTTGAAAGAAACTGATTAAAACGGTTTCAAAAATTCTAAATTTATGAAGTTTTTAAAAATATTAGAATCCAAACGGCCGTTATAACGGATCTAAAAAACAGAAGTTTTTTCTAGTATAAAGCTTCTAGTTTCTTAACCATGTGTTGGATTGGGCTGATTTACGAACTTGTCCAAGATATTAATAAAACGCACATTTTTAGAAAAGGTTTTTTGATCTGGCCTTTTAAATGCGACCGTGAGAGTGCCGGTTGTTTTAAAAAAAAAATTTTTTTTGCAAACTTTTTTGTTGGAGCCGCTCACTCAGGAACCACTAACTGCAGAGGTCTATTTTTAAAACAAATTGATAAAAAAGATTCCAAAGATTCTAAATTTGTTAAATTTTTTGGAACATTAGTATCTAAACGGCCGTTATAACGGTTTTAAAAAATCAATTTTTTTCAGAAAAAAGCCTCTAGTTTCTTAACCACGTGTTGGATTTTGCTGATTCACGAACTTGTCCAAGATATTATTAAAACACACAAGTACAGAAAATTTTTTTGATCTAGCTCAACAAATGCGACCGTGAGAGTGCCGGTCGTTTTCGTTATATCTCATATCGTTTATATACATATATATATATATATATATATATATATATATATATATATATATATATATATATATATATATATATATATATATATATATATATATATATATATATATATATATATATATATATATATATATATATATATATATACATATATATAAATTTTTTTTTTTTTTGTTTTTTTGTCTCCGCTTATCATATATAGTCGTTTGGCACAAAACACTATATATGTCGTTTGGCACAAAAATTTTTCCGAAATTCCGAGATGAAGCCCATTGCAATAGGTAGATTTTTATATGAAATCTACCTAAAAGTCGGACAAGTGCGAATAAAATTCGCTCGCCAAGGGTTCCGTGAATGTAAAAGAACACAATATCAAAAATAAATGACAAAGTTATGTTGTAAAGTCTTTATATCGCCAGACTATGGACGCATAACTGAATAAATGTTTAATCGTAGACGTCAATAGTAAATGTCAATCACATCTACAGGGATCAAAAATGACACAAAAATTGTTACTTGTGGTTGAATCTTATTCATAGCTGTTTATTGTAACTAAAGAAAGATTCAACCAGTATTTTAATTGCTTAAATTGGGAATATTTGTTCTATAAATCAGCGTCGAAATAGAGGGTGGTATACATACACTTAAAATAGCACTTTTTTTTCAATAACAGAAAAACTATGCATCGCAAAATTCTAAAAAATATTGCAATGTTTTTTAAATTAAGTGCTTTTTCAAATGATACCTCACTCTGACACTCGCTTGGGTCCAATAAAGATTTTTTTTACCCTCTCCACACCCATCCCCTAAACACACAGAAATATAATTATTTGAGACCTCGCTATGATTGTCGGTTAAGGTTTAAAAAACTGCCTGTCTATATGCATTTTTCCAAATTTTTCTGTCAATCAGTGTCGCAACGTAGGGGGAGCACGGTTTGAAAGTTTTACTTTTTTGACAATAACTCGAAAACTGTGAACAGGAAATTCTAAAAAAAGTGCGTTATTTCTTAAATTAGGTGTTCTTTCAAATGATACCCCACTCGCTTGGGTCAAAAAAAGTTTTTTTTTACCCTCCTTACACCCATCCCCTAAACACACAGAATTATAATTATTTGAGAGTTCGCTACAATTTTCGTTCAAAATATAGCAAACTTCCTGTCTCTATGAATTTTTTCAATTTTTTCTGTCTATCAGTGTCGAAACGTAGGGGGAGGGGAGGGGGGGGGGGTTAAGGTCTGGAATTTGCACATTTTTGACAATAACTCAAAAACTGTGTACCGCAAAATTCTAAAAAAAATTGCAATGTTTATGAAATTTAGTGCTCTTTCAAATGACACTACACTCGCTTGGGTCAAAAAAAGTTCTTTTTTACCCGCCTTACACCCATCCCCTAAACACACAGAAATATAATTATTTGAGAGTTCGCTATAATTTTCGTTCAAAGTTTATCAAACTTCCTGTCTCTGTGAATTTTTTCAAATTTTTCTGTTAATTAGGCTCGAAATGCAAGGGGGACCAACTTTTTGGGTCACTTTATTAATAATAATTCAAAATTTATGCATTGCAAAATTCTAAAAAAAATGGCAATATTTCTAAAATCAAGTGCTCTTTCAAATGACACCCCACATGACCAGGTTTTAAATGATGTTTTCACCCCTTAACATTCCCCTTTAATAAATATAGTTATGAGTGTCTGCCACTTTTCTATATTTTTCACTAAAAATCTACTCATTTTTCTATCATTCCAAATATATTTCAAGATTTTCGATGAAGTAGGGTCGCAGTTAATCGGGGCAATAAAACATCGAGAAAAGGTCATTTTTCAAAATTACACAAAAAATGGTGAGGTGTAAAATTCCAAAATACATTATTAAATAATGCTGAAAAGAAGCCATTTCATATGATACCCTACTCGTCTCGATAAAAAAATGTATGTTCTCAAAGGCTTTACATCGTACCTCTTTAAAACAAACAACTTTATTTATTTTTCACCCCGCCATCTTGTGTGGATAGGTTAGTTTTATAAGCACCTCAAATTTTAAGTTCATCGGATTATTGGTTCACGAGATAATCGAAATAATGTGAAAAACACGTTGTCCTCTCACCAATAGTGTTCCGTATAAAAAACGGAACCCTAAAAAATTACGCTTTTTAATATTCATCCTAGTAGGCGGTTTTTTTGCAAATTTGTTTGAATTGATCGTAAATATTTTGGTTACCATGAAAACTATCATTGTTGTCATTATTTGCTATATTGTACATCCTAGTGAGTAAAAGATGCAGTCCGCTTCCACAAACTAGGGAGCGAAATTGAACTTTATATACAACTCGTGCAAAATAGTACATTATGATGCATGGACTTTAAGCTAAGGTTTTTGGGGTATACGAAGTTTGCAAATCGAGGCGCCAGCCGCGATTTGCATCCACATTAAGTCCAAAACTCCAAAATGGCATACGTCCGTGCATCATATACTATTTTTTATTCGCCGCAAGCAAAATATTTAAAAAAACTGTTTAATCTAAATCAATATTAAAAATTTGCATAAATTTTGAAATAAAAATATGTTGAGGTTACTTGCCTTTGACAAATTTTTTTATTTTTTCAAAATAATTATATAACTATGGCAACAAATAATAACAATAATTTTAATTGGATTATGAAATTTTGAATTTAAAGGTTGCTTTGATAAAAACTTCTATATCGTGTATAAAATATTATTTTACAAAATATCATAAAATTTTTCTATTTAGCTATAAACATGACCAAAAATGATCAAAACTATTGAAAATTTTCAACAAAAATTAATATTAGTAACACATGCATGTTGTTTTCCTTATTTTCATACATTACAATCTTATGATGAAAAGGTTTTTCTATCCCATTGTGATCGGTCGTAGAGGAGTTAAGATATATAAAAGTTTAACATTTTCTGTTTCATTTCTTGTATTTTCGAGAGGCCAACTGCAAGAAAACTAATATTTGCACCCTAATTTAATTTTCATTCCGAACTGTCAAATTTGTTTATATTTATATATTTATTATCGAACAATTTTTGAAGTTGTTTTGTGTTTTGAAAAATTTATTGAATTAATTGATTGCATTAAAATTTTTAAATTTAAATTTTGCGGAACTATGGAACTAATTTCTGTTCAGTGTACAGTACAAAGTTGTTGTTTTAACAAGTGCAGCAAAAGTGGAATTGAAAGTGATGTGAAATTTTTCAGGTACTTCAAAATTAAGGTGACCAGACATCCCGCTTTTGGCGGGACGGTCCCGATTTTTAACAATTTGTCCCGCGTCCCGAGGCATTTTAAAAAGGTCCCGACTTTTGAAAAGAAAACAGAATTTCGAATTCAAATGAAAAACAAACTCGTTATTCAAAATTAAATTTGGACAATTTTGTTATGCTAAATATTAAAATTTTCTTAGTTGAAATATATATAAATTAAAATTATATGACATTCATTATCAATAGTGTAGTAAACACTAAACATCTTATTTCAAATTTTAAAAAATATAATTGTTAGAATTTAGATATACATATAACTATTGAGAATCAAACAAAGTGACGTTTGACGTTTATTTTATATTATACTTTTTCGACCTTTCATATGTAATATATTTTCTATAATTGGTAGTGGAAAAATGAAAGTAGAACGAGAGGAATACATTTTTGTTGCCGTTTTTTTGGAAATTTGTATGGAATTAGCATTCCATCTAATATGATTGCTATGGATAAAAAACAGAAAAAACAATTAGAAGTGATATTTGTTTCAATTTAAACAGCAGCCAACTAGATTTGTTTGAAAGCTAAACGAATGTTGAATTTTCATCTTTGTTGTTTGTTTTAATCTGTGTGATTTTTTACTATTGGAGAAATTTTTCTAATGTATTTAATATTTGAGGGCCCCAAAAATAGTTCAGTGCAATTGCACTTGCGATAATACAGCGCTGCTCAGTTGTAAAAGTTCTAGCCATGTAACTCAAAGGGTTCGGGTTCGGTTAATAATTCTGAATGCAAAGTAAAAGTACACGGTTAACATGGTGTCTGGAGATATTTTAAGCTGTTGAGCCAATTGGTATGATTCAATGCTATAAGGATGTTGATTTGTAGGATGATTAATAAAAAAACAAAAGTTAAATGTTGATTTTTGGCAAATTTGCAAACAAAAATCTTACTGCATTTTTCTGAGATATTTTGGGGTTTAAGCAATACACCAGCATTTAAAGAAAAAAAAGAGAACAACTCAAAATTCCATCTTGTTCCTCATACATTTTATAAATATTTGTTGGAGAATAAAGTTATTCATTAACTACACCAACATTAATATGCTATTAAGAATTTAATATAGTTTCTTATTTTTTCATACTCGATTGTTACTATGGTATTAATTATTTTTATTATTTATAGTTAAATAATAGGCGCGTTCCATTGAAGATCAAACTTTCTCAAAATTGTTTTGATCTACTTTAACTAGAATAAGTTGAATAGTGGAAAAGCATTTTTTTTCGGTTTAACTTAGATTGGCAAAAATATGTTTTAGTATTTTTAATAATAAAATGAGCCAGTTAGACCTCAATATAAGCCCAATATAAATATTTTCATTAATAATAAAATTGTTTGGTTATTTTAAATACTTTCAAACTTTTGTCGTTCCATTAGTAATCTACTCAAAAGCTGCTCAAAGCACGTAATAAATAAAATTGTTCATTTTTTGTGTGCAAATTTTGTATTTGTTAAGATGTAATTGGTTGATCATGGCACTCGTTGCCATGACAATATTGAATTGTTTATTATATCATTATCCATTATAGTGTTTAATAGTAGTTTAATCAATAAGTGTTTAATGTCATATTTTATTCTCAAGCAAACGTTTAAAATTTGAGCGAGACGTTAGTAAACATTTTAAATTTGCGAGAGAATAAAATTCATTAAATATATCGATTACAATACTCAATCCTCTGACAGAGGAAGATATATTATATAAAATAGAAACCTTTTCTTCTCAATTAATTAAAATCTTTTTTTGTTTTAATTGAGAATAAAACATTTCTATTTTTCATGTGACAAAAAAACATAAGAAAATTATGATAACAAATTCATATATTTTGTTTATTTGAAATTGCATGGAATAGGATACAATCAACTAAGCTCAAATAAAAAAAGGTAAGAGAATTAAACTTAATTTGATTTTTAAGAAAAATAGAAAAGCAATTGTGTTTAAAATTTGAAAAATAATATTTTATACAACTAAAACAACTTGATTAATATAAACATAAAGTATCGAGTAATGATCTTTCTTTATAAGAAAATTTTCATAATTCAATAAGTTAAGTTCATTTTTCAAGAGGTTACGAAAACAATACAATACTGCATGCTATTATTATAAAAAAAAAACAAATAAAGTTGTTGGTTAAATTTGAAATAACAAAAATAATAAAGTTAAATAAAACAATAGTGTTGAGGGAAAAGGTACTAAAAATATTTTTGTAGCTCAATAAAGTCAGTTATAATATTTTTGAGCAATGTTCTAAACACAATTAGCAAACCTTATAAAACCAACTTCACTAGTTTCCGTCTTGTTTTCATATTCAAGTTGTGCATCATTATCTTTCTCTTTGTGCTATAACAAACATTAATTAAAAATCAAAAAAGGATCAAGTTTTATAAACAATTAAATACAGTCCATTAGAAATTAAATACTATTAAAAATAAAATACAATTAAAAATCAAGTGTTGTGTTTTATTAAAATAAAATAAGGTGTAATTTCGCCATTTTATGGTCACTTCGACACGGATTTAAAATCCAGAAAATTCTAGCTGTGCAAATACAGGGCACATTATATAAATATAAGCATCAAGTTCAAAACAGAGTTGATGTACAGGGCAGCAAATCAGGGCTGCAAAATAGCAAAATAGAAAACTAATCAAAAATCACGCTGAGAATAAATTAATCGCAAAAAATCAAAACCACATCGTCAACACGAGGTCAAGACAAATGGATGGAACAATATAAAAAAAATTCAAGTAACTCATAATATATAACTATATTATATTATTTAAATTCAACTAAATATATTAAATTAGATTTAAGTAGAAAAATTTAAAATAAAAATTTAAATTAAATTAAAGTTAGATTCAATCAAGATTTTCATAAAATTTCATAATATACATTAAATAAATTTTTTTTGCGAAAGTTAAGTTAAAAATTAAAATCATGGCTGATAGTGATGGTGAAGAAAATATTGTCACTTTGAAAAATCAAAGAAGTGCGTTCAAGGGCAGAGTGACTTATTTTAAAAATAAATTGGAAGCAAATTCATTTGTTTCAGTAGGAGATTTACAATCTGCTTTAACCAGGCTTCATCTGGTGTATACAAATTTTGATTCTGTTCAAAATAAAATTGAATCAATTGATTCCAATGAATTGAACAGTAGATTTGCGTTTGAAGACCAATATGGTATAGTCGAATCATCTATTTTGAATAAAATTGAAAATTTAAAGTTAAGAACAAGAATTGAAATAGATGAAAGAAATACAACTATTGCTAATACAACCGTTGCACCAAATGTTAATAATATAGATACAACAGTGAATATAAAATTGCCAGAAATCGATCTGCCTAAGTTCGATGGAAACGAATTAAATTGGTTAAGTTTCAGGGACATTTTTGTTGATTTAATTCATAGCAACAAAAATGTTAGCCCAATAACCAAATTTCATTACTTAATTTCATGCGTAAAAGGTGGTAAGGCATATAACATTATCGAAACATTGCCTATTACCGCTGATAACTATGATACTGCGTGGAAAAATATATTTGATCGTTTCAACAATGAAATGAACATACAAAGAAAACACATGAAAAGTTTATATGACATTAAAAAGCCATGTGAAAATTCCTTTAGTTCATTACAAGTTTTTATTGAAACAGCTGAAAATCATTATAACGCATTAAAATCGTTAAATGTTGAAGTTCAGTATTGGAATCTATTTCTGTGTCATCATTTATCAGAACGATTGGATTTAGCTTCAAGAACTGAAATATTAAAAAAGAGTCCAAACAATAAAATTCTAACCTTTCAAGAATTTATTGATATTTTGAAAACAAGAGCTCGTATATTAGAATCATTGCCTTCAAGTTCTCGTTCAGTTTCTGAAAATAATAATTCATATTCAAAATTTAAGCATTCAAAACCAAGTCGATCATTTATTTCAAAAACTGAAATAACATGTATTTTTTGTAAAGGTTCTCATTTATTAAGATTATGTGAAAAATTTTCCAGCCTAAATATGACTCCACGTAATAGATTTGAATTTGTGAAATTAAATAAATTATGTGCAAATTGCTTTTATAGCAATCATAAAACCACAGATTGCAAAGCTCCTCCATGTTCATTATGTAAATTAAAACATAATAAATTATTGCACTTTAATACATCCAATTCTCAACAACAAAATTCAAATCAAGTGGTAGTTGGTCCAAGCCAGGTTCAGGAATCAAGTTCTTCGTTACCTGCAATTGATGCAACAAGTGCCCCCCTAAATAGCACAGAGACTACCGAGCTTCATTCATCATGTCAAGTGTCGTTACCTGAAAACATAACAACCCACAAAATTCGATCTTCGGAAATAATATTAGCTACTGCCATTATATGGATAAAGGCAGAAAATGGAAATAAAATGCTGTGCAGAGCACTGTTAGATAGTGGATCTCAGTCCAATTTTGTTACTGAGAAAATATCTCAATTTTTAAATGCAAAAAAATACAAATCATCAATTCAGATCAGTGGTATATCCCAAAATCCTATTACCATTCAACATAAAGTGATATTAGAAATTTCGTCACGTACATCTAAATTTGTTTCAAATTTAGAATTTTTAGTAATGCCAAAGATAACTGGAAACTTGCCCAGATATACATTACCGGTTAATATAGATTTATTACCTTCTAATATTCAACTGGCAGATCCTTCTTTTTTCAAAGCCAGTAAAATTGACATGCTCATAGGAGCGGAAATTTATCACACACTTTTTAGTGGTGAAACTCTTCAAGTAAATATAGAATTGCCTCCATTTCAAAATTCTGTCTTCGGATTGGTTGTTTCCGGAAGAATCTCATGCAAACAAACTATCACTTCTTCCACAAATCATTTTTCTTCTAATTTTGTATGTACTAATGATGAGCTTAGTGCACAAATTCAGCGGTTTTGGCAGCTGGAACAAATAAATTCAATTAATAATTATTCAGTTGAAGAAAAATTGTGTGAAGAAGAATATAAAAAGAGTGTTAACCGTACCGAAAGTGGTAGATACTCAGTTGGCTTACCTATTAAATCAAACATTAACGATCTTGGTCAATCGAATGAAATTGCTCTTCGACAATATAAATATATGGAAAAAAAATTAAATAATAATCCAGAACTCAAGCAAAAGTATAATCAATTTATGAACGAATATATTGATTTAAACCATATGGAACTTATAAAAGATCCATCAGTTATATCTTCGTCTTATGAAAAAGATTATTGGTTACCACACCATGCAGTGGTTCGGGACGATCATGTTACTACTAAGCTTAGAGTAGTATTTAACGCATCAGTCAAATCTACAACAAATATTTCATTAAACGACGTCATCATGACAGGTCCAACAATCCAACAGGATTTGTTTAGCATTGTCATACGTTTTCGAAAACATCAAATAGCTATAACTGCCGACATAACAAAAATGTATCGCCAAATTTTAATAAATGAAGATCATCAGGACTTCCAAAGAATTTGGTGGCGCGAAAATAGCGATGAATCGATTAAAGGTTACCGTCTTCGTACTGTTACGTATGGAACAGCTAGCGCCCCATTTTTGGCAATACGTACGTTGAAGCAGTTAGCATCAGATGAACAAATTAGTTTCCCGATAGCATCTCAAGTATTAGATAAAGATTTTTACGTAGATGATGTACTTACAGGCGCTGAAACAATAGAAAAAGCCACAAAGTTAAAAGAAAATGTAAATAATTTACTCAAGAAAGGAGGTTTTGAGTTACAAAAGTGGTTTTCAAATTACAATGCTCTATCTTCGAATGAAGCAAACATAAACCCTGAAGCTGTATCTATTTTAGGATTGCAATGGGATACAATAACAGATAATTTAAATATTTGCTTTAAAAAATTAACTTTAACTAATAATTGTACTAAACGGTCAGTACTAGCTGAACTTGCGCAATTATATGATCCGTTGGGTATAATTGCTCCAATTATATTTACTGCAAAAAAGTTCATGCAGTCATTATGGGCCACTGACAATCTGTCATGGGATGATCAACTGAACTTAGAAAAATCTACTTATTGGAATAAGTTTAAAATACAATTATTAAATTTAAATATAGAATTTTCACGTTGTGTTGTGTCACCTGCATTCAAAGAAGTCGAATTACACGGATTTGGTGATGCATCCGATAAAGGTTATGGTTGTGTAATATATATTCGAACTTTGGATGACAGAAACGTTTATCATAATAAATTACTTTGTGCGAAATCACGCGTGACACCTCATAAAAAACATACTATCCCTAGATTAGAGCTCTGTGCAGCACTTCTGCTAGCGCAACTCGCACATAAAGTACTATCTACTATAGATATTAAATTTAATAGAATTTGCTTATGGACAGACTCAGAGATTACTTTATATAGAATAAAATCATCGCCATCTAAATATGCGCCATTTGTCGCAAACAGAATCTCACATATACAAGAAATGTCATCAACTGAAAATTGGTATTATGTACCAACGATGTCAAACCCCGCAGATCTGGTTTCTAGAGGTTTAATGCCTAAAGATATATCAGAATGTAACCTGTGGTGGACAGGCCCTGAATTTTTATTGTCAAATGAATGGCCTCCAATGCCAAAATATATAATAGACAATGACCTACTTGAATTGAAAAAGGAAAAAATCAATCTTCATATTCAGAAAATTGAATTTTTTTTAATAAATAATTATCAATCTTTAAGCAAATTATTGAGAATAACTGCATATTGTATTCGATTTTATAAAAATTGTTTATCCTTAGTTAAAATTCGGCACAAAAATTCATCCAATATAAATCAACCTAGTTCATCTAAAAAACTAGATACTAGTGTTTCAATTGAAACCAAAATTACACCAATTAATTCCGAAGAAAAATATTACGCTTTAAAATGTCTCGTAAAATTTGTGCAAAATACTGAATATGTCAATGAGATAAAAGATATTCTCCGCAATAAGCCAATCTCAAACAAAAGTAGATTAAAATCACTTTATCCAATCATTGATAACGATGGATTGCTACGTGTGGGCGGTAGACTCGAAAATGCTGAAATACCGTATGATCAACAGCATCAAATAATATTACCAGCATCACATGTGTTATCAAACCTAATAGTCAGATTTGAACATTTCAAATTATTGCATGCAAGTCCTCAATGCCTTTTGTATAACATTCGATTACGATTTTGGATAGTAGGTGGACGAAATCTATGTCGTAAAATAGTAAATTCATGTATTCGGTGTTTTAGAACACGACCTACTTCAATCAGTCAATTAATGGGTCAACTCCCTGCTGAAAGAGTAATCCCAACCAGAGCTTTTTTGAATGTAGGTGTCGATCTATGTGGACCATTTAACGTAACTCAAAAAGCCAGGTCTAATTGTATTATCAAAACATATATTGCAATTTTTGTTTGCTATTGTACAAAAGCAGTACACCTGGAATTAGTTTACGATTTGACTACACAATCATTTTTATCTTCGTTTAAACGTTTTATTGCTCGTCGCGGCAGACCAGCACATATGCATTCAGACAATGCAACAAATTTTATTGGATCAAAATTGGAGTTAATTTCATTGCAAAAATTATTTGATAATGAACTCATAAATAATGAAATTTTAAAATTTTGCACAGAGGAAGAAATAAAATGGAGTATGAATCCTCCTCGCTCACCACATTTTGGCGGATTGTTTGAATCCGCTGTTAAAAGTGCCAAGCACCATTTATGGCGTGTTTTTGATCACGAAAAATTTAACATGGAGCAATTAAACACATTGATATGTCAAATAGAAGCGTGTCTTAATTCTCGACCGCTTACACCAATGTCTGAGGACCCTTCAGATATGTCTGCATTGTCCCCAGGACATTTTCTAATAGGAACAGCTATTACAGCTATGCCTGATCCAGATTTAAGTCATTTGGATTACAATCGGTTGGCAAATTACCAAAAAACTCAATTTTTATTACAACAATTTTGGCGACGTTGGTCCATGGAATATTTAGGAGAGTTGCAACATCGTCGAAAATGGTCTTCTCCCAATTCTAATGTTGTTATTGGTTCTTTAGTTCTTCTTAAGGAGGACAATGTTCCCCCATTAAAATGGATTATGGGAAGAATTATAGAATTACATCCAGGTGCAGATGGACATGTAAGAGTTGTATCTGTAAAGACTTCTACATCTATATTTAAGCGCAGTATCACCAAGATTTGTGTTTTACCGATTGACTCTGACATTACGCAATCTTTTTTGAATTTTCAAATCTAAAAAAAAAAAAAAATATATTTTTGAATTAACTATAACATAACTATAATAAACTTTCAATATTTAAAATCTATTATTATGATTTAAGTATAATATTTATAACACAATTAAACAATATATATACTTGTTGATTTTATACTTAACTTAGAACTTTGAATTTCAATTGTTTTCCATTATTTTTTCACAAATAAGTATAATATTTTTGTTGAAACCATTAAAACTATTAGAATTCATTATTATTAGATATTATAATACACTATAAATATGTAAATAACTATATAACTATTACACATTATGTTTATAAAAAAAAAAAATAATAATAAAACAGAAGATTTTTTGAATTTATAAAATATACTGTCAAATCACAATACATATATGTGTTTTGCGGGTTGTACAAAAGTTTTTAGTTTATATTTTTAACTTTTGGCGCTGTTAAAAAGGGATATTCACATTTCACAATTGAGTTACAATGGAATAAGTTTTTTGAAATGTTTAATCTTTGCATTATAAACCAATGAAAAATATATTTAATTGATTAGTTTAAGATATTTGATAATTTTTTAGTTTAAGAAATAAACAAATAAATATGTTCATAGAACCAAATTGAAATATGAAATTAAAATTGTTATCAAACAATTACATTTTAAAATATTTATATTTCTTATTATATATTGATTATTGTAAACAATAAATGCATAGTAAATGTTTATAATGTTGGAAATGCTGCTTCCAAAGCGGGGAGTATGGTTAAATTTGAAATAACAAAAATAATAAAGTTAAATAAAACAATAGTGTTGAGGGAAAAGGTACTAAAAATATTTTTGTAGCTCAATAAAGTCAGTTATAATATTTTTGAGCAATGTTCTAAACACAATTAGCAAACCTTATAAAACCAACTTCACTAGTTTCCGTCTTGTTTTCATATTCAAGTTGTGCATCATTATCTTTCTCTTTGTGCTATAACAAACATTAATTAAAAATCAAAAAAGGATCAAGTTTTATAAACAATTAAATACAGTCCATTAGAAATTAAATACTATTAAAAATAAAATACAATTAAAAATCAAGTGTTGTGTTTTATTAAAATAAAATAAGGTGTAATTTCGCCAGTTGTTAATAGTAGTTGGAAGAGGATAAAAATATTAATTAAGTTACTTTTACTTAAATGATTTTATCGTAATAAGTAATTAGTAATGAAAAGTTCTACCTTAAATTATGAAAAACTGTATCAAGTGATAATTTTTGAAGAATCTCCATGGATAGAAATTTACTTTTGTAGTAAGCTTGTCTGAATGTTTTGTATGATTTTCGTTTTGTTATTAATGGAGAGAAAGTTTTCTTTATCGAACGTGAGTGTAAGGTGTGTTTATTTCATTTTTCGAAAAGTATATTTGAAGCATTCGGGATCAATTGTCGTAAATACCCATTCCTTATACCCATAAATTTTTGTACTTCGTGCTCCAGAAAATTTAATCACAAACCGCTAGATTTATAGCTGTCAAAGTAAGTTTTCAGTAACGTTCTCATATTTCAACAACCTCTTTCTAAAAAAAAAACAATTAATTTTTGTCAGTTAGGAATAAAACTAATCACGCATATTCTTCAACAAATAAAATTTTCTGTTCTTTTGTTTATATGTTTTCTAATAACTCAATACATATTTCATTTTGTTTCTTCAAACGTCCAATTTTTTTTTGCGTAAGTAAAAGAAAATAAACATAAAATGTTCGTGTTTATTTTGTCAGTTACAACGAAACTGTAATAAATCACTTTATCGACCTTTAAATCCAACTCCTTCTAATCGTGATTAATTTTTTTATATTTTTTTTAATGAAATTATTTAGGAAAATTTCTATTTTATTTTCGATTTTGGGATTAAACAATTTCTTTACTTTTATGTAAAAAAAACAATTTTAGAGGTCTTATCAATTCAAAAGACAAAAAACCGTTTTGTTTCTTTTTTCTTGATTTGAAGCATTGCAAGAAATACGATGTTTACATTTCAAAATAGTATAATATTCGACAAATGGGTGGAGTTTCGTTGCTTTTAAAATACACTTTTACACAATAAACTTTTAAATTACATAATTATAACTTGTTTTACTTAGTAAAATTTTGGTTTTCTCATAATAATTTGTTAAAAGTCGAAATTCTTTTAAATATATTTTGAGATTTCAAACATTACTTACCAATAACAGTTGCCAGGATAATGAAAGCTAACATAACAGTCGTTGAGATCATTGCAATCAATTGTATTGTTGTCTCTATTTCTAATGTATCACGATCTATAACATTAATTCCACTTTGATTATGTGGCACTCTCTGTGCAAACACATCACTACTATTCATCGTCATTAGATCACTATTATTTATAAAACTATCATTTAAACCAAAAATAATAAAATTACTTTTATCATTTAAATTAATATAATTGCTAACACCACCTATAACTATTTCACCTAAACTATTATTCATTAAGTTATTAAAATTTGTTTGAATATCACTTTGATTTGAAGTTGTTGTTGTATTTATAAAATTATTTAAATTTAAAGTACTACTTTCATTATACATAATTAATTCACTTAAATTAAATTTATCGTATATATCAGTTAAGCAATTTCCAATTCCGTAGCTACATTGATTTTCTTCGTATCGTGTTGAGGTTGGTACTGGAATGCTACTCGTTCGGTTTTTCTCAATTGATGATTGTAAATTTTGTGATGTGGTACTCAATATCTCATCATAAATATAATCAATTATAAACGAATCATTATCCCTTTCTCTATCAACCATACTATTACTATTCGCATGATTGATAGAATTTGTAATTGATTCGGTTGATGTTGATGAGGGAACTGTTGAATTTTCATATTCTATAAGGTTTCTGTTTGAAAAATTGCTAATATCAGTAAGATACGTATGTGTTGTTGTTGTTGTGCTTGATGAATTTGATACTTTAATTGAATTTTTTGACAATGTAGAATTTATTAATTGAATTGATGATTCTGTTGATGATGATGATGATGAAAATTTATACGGCGTTATTGTTGTTGAACGATGATATAATGTTCTGTTCGGTAAAGTCTTATTACTCCATGGCCACCACCATGAACCAATAATTTTCTCAAATTTACTTTTTTGTTTGATTTTCATAATTACAAGCTGACTTTTTCTATTGAAATTAGAAATTACATTTTCATGGCGTAACTATTTGATTTATAGTTGATTGTTTAAGTTGTGATCTGAAAATAAAAAAAAGTTAAAATATCGTTAATCAAAAACTTTCATTATTTAACATTTAAAACTCAGCTTCCTTTCCTGAATTTCTTTAATGAAAATATAAAAAAACATTATTATTAAATTTCCATGGCAAAACTAGCAGAAATAAACGAATATCTGATGAAAGTAAATGTATGGAAAATGATACAAGTAATAATGATTTTTTAATAGATGACAAAAAGGAAAATTTAATATAAAACTAAATGTGTATAATGTCGAGACATTTTTTATAAATTGTTATTCTACAACTTCTACTATGGTTATGATATTTTCTATCCTTACGCTACGATCTAAAATTGTTTGTTTAAATTATTTTTATTTTTTGCTTATGGGGTTGTTCAGTTCCTTTTTTATGGTTTTGTTAAAATCCTTTTATGTTTTAAGTAGTTTGCTTGATGAATATTTTAATATGTTAGGATAAAGTATAATAACTTGAATTAAATCAACCATCTAGAGAATTGATTTCATTGTGAAAGTGATTTATTGAAGCACATATTAAACGGTGATATAACACGTAATTTTTTATCGCTCTTAGAGGAAAGATTAAATAATCCAAATGAGATGATTAATATTTATTTAAAAATGCAAACCACAATATTCAATTGATAATATTCATTTGTATTTTATATTTATTTACTTTTATCAAACTGGTAACGACAGCAGAGATAAAACTTTTAATATTAATATTCATAGTTACCAAAGGAAAACAGTAATGAAAAACAAACTGAATTTTTCGATTACAAATTCTTCTATTTATTCATTCAGAATAATTTGTAAAAATAGTAAAAGTATTGGTTTTTCGGACGTATCTGAAAACAAACAAGAGCACTGTTTGGTCGTGAAACAAACACACTCTATTTTTCGTACGACTTTCAACCTTTTCATAACATAATAATTATGTTTTGTAACTTTTCCGCCATGTTTTAAACGAAAAATGTGTTTTATTTTTAAGCGGATTATGTTTGTGGTTTTAGTATTAGTTATAAAATATTAGTTGAGGTGGCCAATTTTGTTTTTTTAAACACCTTGTTTTGTGTCGATTTTGAGATTAAACAAATATATGTTATGCATTCCTACAATAGCTATTTATGCATTAAGGGCGTAAAGTATGTCTTTTTCGGCTAACGCCTCAAGTAACAAACACTCGTATAAGCAAAAAAGATACTTTATGCCCGAATTACATTCAAGATTTTTTGTACGAGTAAAATTCCGTATCCAAAATAATAGAATATTTTTTGCGAAAATTGTTTAATCCAAGCAGTTTTTCGTTTGATAATTGTTTTCCTAAATTTCCATAGCAACCAATTTTTTTCGGAATTGCCATATTAATTTACTTAAAACATTTTGTTTTTCAGTTGTATTTCATCTATCGTATAACTAAGTATACATACATTATATTTGTAAAATATTTTTTGAGAATTTCTAAAATTTCTTTAGCAACCAATTTATTTAATACTAGGGGGTATCCCGCGGGCTCCGGGTTTTTCATTGGTATATATTCGAGAGGAGATCATGCAGTTGTTACCCGGTTGTCGACGGTAAATTAAGCCCTAATTGGACCTCCAGAGACTTTTACTTATGCCCAGACTATAGTTCTTTCCACTAATTTCGTTTGTGTTCCATAACTAACTTCTTAATTTGCTTATTCAGATCCAGAATTCCAGTCTATGGTTATCTTGATCTACCTTGCCTATGTAATCTCTATGAAAGATAGCACACAAGCTTCCTGTAGAAAGTTTTGTTTAACCTTTTGTATTCTATCGGATGGCATGTAGTGAAATCTAGCTTTATTCAAAACAATTTTTGTAAAACAATTTTACAAACAAATTTGTAAAATTATTCCAGTTCGCTTTGTTAAAATTAATATAGGTCCAATTTTCGTTCTCCATTCTGCAAATGACATTAAAGACATGCTGTACGAGACATTTGTGTACGAGACATTTGTTACCCTTGTTGGTTGTGGTTCATTGAGGACTCTAAAATTCGGCGCCAGTGTTTAGGCGTTAGTGCCATAGATCATGCTGTGCATTCAAGTGTCCGAGAATCAGACACTCTTTGAAATAAAATAAATGTCCAGTGAAAGCTTCATAAAACCTGATTCATAGGGGCGTAATAAAGTTATTGCTACTGTTTTTTGCCATCCCGTTCAATTTAAACAAGAAAATTAAATTATTTTTTTGACAGACAGTGCTAAAAATCATATATTGTTTTTTTTTTAATAAGAAGTGTTGTGTAGTATGATTTACAAAATGTGTCACAACAACACATAGATACCTTTTAAGACGTAGGTCCCACAACAACATGCGTCTTGAGGTATAGGTGGACGCTTTTTTTAAATCTTTGTGAATTGAAGGCACTCGAGACTATTGATTCGGTCAAAGCATTCCATGTGTACGATGTACGCACAAAGAAATCTCTTTGCATTCTATTACTATGACAGTGAGTAATCTCGACAGTTCGACCGCCCGCACCGTTAGCCGTTTCTTTTTTATACTTTTTTTTATGTTTTATGCATTATACGTGAATTGTTTTTTTTATTCTGGCCTATTATAAATCGATGGAGGTGGAAACAAAATTAATATTATCGAAAATTGAAAATCAACAAACAACCAAAAAAATATTATAAATGGTCAGATACAATATCTTCACTATGAAAATTATTTTACAGGAAAAACAATTGGATTAGTCAAGAAATATTATTTAAAGACTTTTGTTTAAATATGCGTGATAAAATAGTTAGAATTCAGAGGCCACATCACTCAACGTTTATTGATGATCGATGACTTTTTTAACACCAGCACTACAGAAGGTGGAGGACTAATTAGCTTGCAGAAGGGACGCATTTAAGGGAGAAAAGGGCAAAATATTTTCACCATTTTCCAGATGTAAGCTGTGTGAAAACTGAAAATTAAAAAGTGTTGATATCTCGAAATGCAAAAATACAAGTTACCACTTCTGTGCTTAACACGACAGTATTGAAGAGTTTATAAACAATAAGTCGTTGGTTTACGGTTTCTAATTGTCATTGACATCAATTAGGTATAAAGAATACTAACAAATAGTGGACCAGCCCACATACAGCTAGCATGGAAACAAAAAAAAATCAAGAATAGGCTCGCAGTTTATAATCACACCTCAAATTAATACGCATTGTTATTTTTAATTATCAGGTTCCTTACTTCTATTTAATCTATTAATATTTCCAGATTGTTGGTCTTACTAACAAGCACACCTGCTTTTCACATATCACAAGCCAAATAAGATTAAAATAAAACACAAAAAATTAACATCGATTCACAAAACACAGAAATTTGTCTACAATCATTATTTTGATTTCTTAACACATTTGACATTTTCATTCCTCTTCATTGATATCATAAAATTTATATTTAGAAAGATGTACAAATACTTGAAGCTCAAAGTTTTCCCTTCTTGTATTTTTATACCTCTTCTTTCTTCCCAAATTATTTTCATGTTCAATTTTCCAATATTTTGTCATTTATTTAAGCTTTCCCATTTTACGATTATGTATATAAATAATTCGTTTTTTTTAAACATTTATTTGCGGAATAAATATGTTTAGCAAGATTTCGAACGGGAAACGAATGATTTGATTCAACAAAACCGGGTGAAAAGAAATTATCATAAAATATTTGTTATTTTCTTTACGCAAAAGGTTTATTTTATTTTCAAGAAATAAATTATTTTAAATTTTTATTTATTTTTGTTTGTTATTTGAAAAAATATTTGATGAATCGATGAATTGAGATTGTGGAAGGACGATGTTTAGATGTTGAAAAAGGGATCAACAACTTTTAAACAAAACTTTTTTTTAATAATTAAACTACATTTAAAAGCAGCACGGAAGCTCTTAATTTTATTACGATACACATAAAAATATTTTGGAAGGAGTCATAATCGATTATATTACATCCTTGTGGTTGTTAGACTGTATAATTTTTATCTTCACTAAACTTGTAATCTATTTCAAATTAAAATATGCTTAAAATGTGTTGATAAAAAATTTGTGAAATTATGTATTGTTATGATTTGTTGCACATAAAAAGTTTCAAGCCCCTAATGTAAATCTAATTACATTAAAAGTAAATGATACGTAAATATGATAATTTTTCTTAATGTTGAAAACGTTGATTTTATGGTAAAAACTTTTTCCACGAGAACTTTTTAAAGTTTTATAACCTTGAAGCTAAACATTTTTATTTAAATAAGATTCCATCCTAAAGTATGTGTACTTGAACTAAAATATGATTTCAACAACAAAGTAGTTATATGATAATTACTTATACATTTGATCATTTAAAATATTTATCATACATCATAACTTCAATTTTCTATTTCACTAAGTTGACACTATTATCGATTAATCATTTTCCGACATAAAATTTTTTCAGAATTATAATAATTAGCTCGAGAATAATTTATCAAACTATTATTGTAACTGAACAAGTATTCATTAGAAATATAAAATGATTATTTCTGATAACATAGATTAGAGGCAATATGTTTCTCAATTTTATAGTATTTTATGAACCCAAGATTACCCAATCGATACTGGGAAGAATAAAACTATTGGGTTGGGAATATATATTTTTCTGAATTAAACACGTTTTTGTTATTTGAGTTATTGTTTAATATGCCAATGTAATATGATTTATGTTCAAAATGAGTTTAATTAAATTTATTAAACTCATTATAAATAGTTTAGTTGTTGAATAATCATACAATTATTTTTATAGATAAACAAAATCCATTTATTATTTGAAAAATTGTTATTTAATTAATACCTTTACCGTATATAAAATAATAATTATTGATTATTAAAAGCAAAAAAATCATCTTTATGTGTTTTTCATTAAAAATAGTTTGTGAGTGTGAGCTAAAATTTTACAACATACCTAAAGGTGTTCAATGCTTAATTAATTGGATGGTTTAGTAATTTGTAAAAAACACAATTACACAGAATGATCAATGTTAATAATAAAACAAGGTGTGCGCTCCAATAAAAAACTGATGGCACAAGAAGGTCTGAAATCTTCTTACAATAGAACATCAGTAGCGCTTCCTAAAGGCACTCGAAGCTAGAAATTTTATCATTGAAACGAAGCAAAGATGATAAAAGTCGTGGTTGAAAACTTTTTTCTTCAACACATTTCATTGGAAAATAACTTAAGACTAAAATGTACAAAAATCACACATCAGGTTTAGTATCTTTTTTAGCTCATTTCGTTTCGTTGGTAGTTAAAAAAGTTGGTAGTTCTAAGAATTTGTGAATAGATTTCTATATTCTAACTTTCTATATTCTTACAATATTTCACTACTCAAAAATGGATAAAAGTGCTCTTATAAATTTTTTCCATGGTTTCCCTTTCGACCGTCATTGTTTTTATACTAACAATGTAAATGTTTCTGCTCAAAACTTTACAGAAACCATCCAATTTGCTATCAATAAATTCGTCCCTTTCTCCTTAGTAAAACCCAAACAAAAGTACTTGTATTCAAAAGTGCCAAGGCGGCACTTAGAAACAAACGTAGATCATTTAATATAAGGATTCATAAAAAACTCCCGCTAATCGATCCCAATACCTAAAGGCCAACAAAATATCTAACCAGATTATCTCAAACGAAAAATCTGAAATTGACAGAGCGAAAGCTTCAAAACTTACGTCTATGTCTATTTCTGACAAGAGTTTCTACAGTGCCATTAATTCTTTAAATTCTGGTACAAAATCTTCTGTTCCCCCTATTATTGATGGTGATTTAATCGTCAACGATCCAGCAAGAAAAGCTAACTTGTTCGCTGATCGCTTTGCTCTGAAATCCACTGTTTTAAAACTCCTAAAGAAATGCCCCATCCAGTGTTTATGAGTTAATATGAATGAGCTCCACTTCAAACCCAAAATAGTCGCTAAACTTTTAGAGGGGTTAAACATCAACAAACCTCAGGGCTTGGCCACATTTCACACATTTCACCCATTTCAATGGCCATATTTCACCCATTATTTTAAAAACCTCTTCTAAAGAACTTGCACCAACTTTGACTAAGATATTCCACCAATACTACAAATCTGGTATATTTCCCTCGTGCTGGAAGTTGGCAAATGTTAAGCTCGTCCTCAAAAAGGGACCAAAATCCGATATCTCAAATTAGAGGCCAACAGCTTTACTATCAGTCCTATCCAAAGTCTACGAGCATTATATTAATACACACATTTCAATATTTCTTGACGAAAATCATTTAATAGCCGACAGCCAATACAGGTTTCGAAACAAAAGATGTAGCGCATTGTTGGAACAGCATACTTGATGGAAGTGGTGAAACATACGTTATCGCTAAGGCATTCGATCGAGTCTGGCATGCCAACTTAATCAACAAGCTCGTTGCTTATGGTTTTCATCCCAATGTTGTGAAGCTGATTCAAAATTTTCTATCCAACCGATACATTTCGGTCTCCTTAGACGGATTTTCTTCTGAGTCTAAACTAATTAACGCTGGTGTACCTCAATGCTCAGTATTGTCCAAACCCCCATTTTTGATTCATATCAACAAACAACCCAATAAATAGTTTTGCAGATGATAGTACTCTGCACAAGTCCTTCGAGCCCCTTTCTTCATAATGTAAAATGCATGAACGAATTAATTCCGCCCAGAGAGACGCTGCCATAAACGTGAATAAAGACCTAAAAAAAGTCGCCGATTGTGGTGAACAAAACCTGGTCAATTTCAACTCTACCAAAACACAGCTGTTGTTTGCAGATCAAAGACCGAGTTCCCCAACGATAGGTGATTGTAAAACATTCGTTTATTGGGTGTCACAGTTTGAAAAGACACTCTGGAATGATCATTTAATGGCGATGGCAAAAAACGCGTCTAAAAAACTTGGTCTCCTACCAACACCATTTGCAATACCAATTGCTCCATGTTTATAATTCCTATATTCATCCCTGAATGAAGTACTGTTGTCAAGTTTGGGGTGCTGCTTCTGTTTCCATCTTGGCTCTCTTGGACTCTGTTCAAAAGCGGGATATACGAATTGGGTGATCGAGATTTAACATCAAAACTTGATTCCCTACAACATCGTTACACTGTTGCTGACCTCGTTGTTTTTTACAAATATCGTCATCAACAGTGCTCAGATGAAATCAGCAGCATCATGCCTCAAACTTTTTCTTACCCCCGTTTCACTCGGCAATCGACTAGCGCAACCAGTCAAACGGTCGAGATCCCACGTTGTCATACATGCAGATCGCAGAATGCCTTCTTTGTCCCAACTGCACACAAATGGAATAGTTTGCCGGAATAAATAGTCGCAGGTGGTTTCAATCCGCAGACGTTTAAAAAAAGCGTTCATCAACACCTTAGAGCGCAAGTTGTTGCGGGACGTACGTCTTAAAAGGTATTTATGTGTTGTTGTGACACATATTGTAAACCCTATTAAATAACACTTTTATTAAAAAAAAAAAAATGCCCAAAATCCAGAAACCCAAAACATAATGTGAAAAATCAGAAAAAATAAAGAATGTATTTGTTAATGTCTTAGCAGTGTTTCTCAACCGTTGGTCCGCGGACTATTAGTGGTCCGCAGAAAAAGTTTAGTGGTCCGCGAATTTCTTCTAGTTACAATTTTATTTTATTGTGACTGCTCAAATGTAAATGCTATTTCATGAATTCATTTTTTTTTTCTACGATGGCATATACAAATTATATTGTCGATTTCTAATTTGAGAACTTTTATTGGTAACTTATTCATTGGTAAAACAAGTAAAACGAAAAAAAAACAATAAATTTTAGTTTATTTTTTTGGACCATTAATTATTATAATTATTTATTATATTATTAATAAATTTCCATGTTATTTAATTTCCATACATATTTAATTGTTAGGTATTTACAAAATGAAATGATGTACAATGAAAAACCTCAAATTTTATAATTGAGGAACCAAAAAATCATTAAAAAATTCTAAGTTGCTTAAAAATAGAAATTTAATTCGAATTTATTCGTAGTAGCCTTTGCCTTTTTCAATATTCGGGAAATGGACATGCGCATTATTTGGAATTTATTGTTTTTTATATAATCAGAGCCAAAACATTTATAAATTTTTTTTTTTACTCTATTTGAGTTTTTTATTAAGAAAACTTTCTGTTTTATGTTGTGATGTATTTAATTTATTTTTTTTTTATTATTTTTTAGACAACGAGTTTCGAGCTTAATATATTCATCATCAGGTCATTTTTCTGAAACTGAAGTTTTATTTAAACTATCAATATAAAGTAAACATAATATAAATAATTAAAACAGTATTTTGCATGTAGATCTACATATTTTTTGCATACAGTTTAGATCGTTTTTGGTTGTAGATATACGTGAATTGCATACATGCATATGTACAAATAAAATTAAATAAAATTGAAAATAAATAAAAGTAAAAACAAGAATAAAAACAATTCGAAAAATAAAATAAAATAATAACAAGAATAAAATAAAAATAAAAAACAAATACAACAAAAAATCAAAATAAAATATTAATATTATGAGATATATAAAGGTTGCTTCTCTATATGTACATTTCTATAAATGATTTTATATACTATTTATGTAGTCATATAATTTGTTTATTTTTATCTCGTCGTTGAGATGGTCAGGTTTATCTTTATGTTTATATATTTCTATTTCTTCTAGCCGGTCCATCATTTTGCTTTTCTTTATTTTTTGTAGTATGGATAGGTTATTGTTGAAATCAGTAAAGTGGTGTTTTTCATTTTTCATATGTAATGCATAATTTGATTTGATTGTCCATGTAGGTTTTTTTATTTCTTGTATGTGTTCGTTAAATCTTGTTCTGAAATCTCTTCCCGTTTGACCTATGTAGAATTTGGTGCAGTCGTCACAAGTTAATTTGTACACCCTTGTTTCGTTTGGTTTCTTTTGCTTTCTTTCCAGTTTCTGTGATATTCTATTTTTGTTTTAAATGCAATTGTGTATCCGTATTGTTTAAATGTTGTTGTTATTATTTTGCTATACGGTTGGCTGTATTCCAGTGATATATATTTCTTTATTAGTGGTATAGAATTTTGTGTTAGTGTTGACATCATGGTTCTTCTCAGTTTGATTTTGGTCTTTTTATTCATTTTATTTATAATATCTGGGTTGTATCCATTTACATGTGAGATATATTTAATAGTATCCAATTCGTTTTTGTAATTTTCATTGGACATCGGTGTGTTGTTTAACCTGTTAATCATGCGTGTATACGCTGCATATTTGTGGTTTATAGGGTGGTTTGAGCTTCGGTTTACTGTGTGTGTAGTTTACCGGTAGATGTTGAAATCATGGTTGTTATTGACTTTTGATAGATCTAAGAAATTTATTCGGTTGTTAGTTTCTGTTTCTAGAGTAAATTGTAATGTTTGATGAATTTTGTTGATATAATTGTGAAATTGTGCTAGTTGCCTTTGCATTCCTTTGAATAAAAATATTATGTCGTCCACGTATCTATGCCAATATATGATCTTATCGCGGAATTTGTTATTGTTGTGAAATACGTGTTTTCGTTCATTTTGGTTAATAAATATATCTGCTAGTGTGCCCGATAACGGGTTACACATAGCCAACCCCTGTTTTTGTTTGTATGTTTTGCCTTCATATTGAAAATAATTTTGGTTTGTGATAGTTTTAATGATTTTTATTGCTGTATCTACATCTTGTTTGTTTACATCACTTTCTGTTAAAGCATTTTCAGTGGCTTTGATGGCTTCGTCAACTGGTATGTTCGAGTACATATTAACTATATCAAAACTTGCTAGTTTTGCGTTGTTCGGTGTTGTTATGTTCTCTATTTTGTTTATTAGCTCTGATGGATTTTTAATGGAGAAATTTTCACTAAACTTTATTCGTTTTGTCATCCATTCATTTATGTATTTTGCAAGTTTGTATGATGGAGCGGTGGTAAAATTTACCAATGGCCTTATCTTGTTGTTCTTATGTACTTTTATTTGTGCTTTGAAATTTGGTGTTATTGGTTTTATTACTTTTAAGTGGAATTTTGTTTTTGTCTGATGCAGTTTTTACTTTCATTGATTGTTGCATTTATTTCTTTAAGATATGTAGATGTTGGATTGATTGCTTCGATTTTGTTTGTGTTGATATATTCCATGATTTTATTATTGTATTCTTCTTTGTTAAGGATCACAATTGTGTTTCCTTTGTCCGCTTTTGTTATTATAGCGTTCCCTTGTTGTAATTTTGTTTTTATATTTCGACTTACGTCATCCTCAGTTCTTAAATTATTATTACAATTTATAAAAATATGGAGGGGCTGAAATCTCACAGCTCTGAGATATCAAGACTTCGGTCTGGGTTAAGGTTTTTGATATAGTTTTCGGCAAAAAACTTTTAAGAGGACATGATTTTTAGTTTTGGGCAGCGATGTATATCAAACATAACTCTTTGTTAAAGTACAAGTATTTTTTTTAATCTCTGTTTAGAAATTTATTACAAAACTAACACGAAACATCAATACGATGCCGGAAAATTATAAAAGATCATAAACTAACATAATTTAGTGAAAAGATGATACAATCAGCAAACTACTCAAAAACCTCTCCATTTAGCGTTTCGAGAAAATATTACAAAATCACAAATTCATATTTCTTTCAAAATTCCAAAAATACTGTAAAAATTAAATAAAATCAAACTTTTTTCAAAATTCTAAAAATATTCCAAAAATTATTACAAAATCAAAGATTAAACTTTTTTCAAAAATTCTGAAAATATTGCAAAAATTATACAAAATCAAAAATTGAAACTTTTTTCAAAATTCCAAAAATATTCCGAAAATTAGAATAAAATCAAATATTTAAACTTTTTCTAAATTCTAATAATATTCCAAAAATTCTTAAAAATTCTTAAAAATTCAAACTTTTTCCAAAACTCTAAAAATATTACAAAAATTATAACAATATCAAAACTTGAAACTTTTTCCAAAATTATAAAAATTAAAATAAAATCAAAAATTTAAAATTTTTCAAAATTCTAAAAATATTCCAAAAATTATTACAAAATCAAAAATTGAAACTTTTTTCAAAATTCCAAAAACATTCCAAAAATTCTTACAAAATCAAAAATTAAAACTTTTTCCAAAATTCTAAAAATATTGCAAAAATTATTACAAAATCAAAAATACAACCTTTTTTCAAAATTCCAAAAAAAATTTAAAAACTATAACATATTAAAAAATTTCCATGTCCAAATTAATTTTCAACTACATTTACGTCATAAAAACAGCAACATTTTTTTCCCCAAAAAATTGGCTATAAAAATCAATGAAATCATTTTTTGACACGCTTGACATTATTTTTTTGACAAACTTATAATGCCATAATTCTCTATAATAATAATATATTTTCATGTTATACAAATTATTAAATTAATTTTTTTCCAAAAACTTGGGTAAAAAAAAAAATAAAAATCTTTCTTTTGACACACTTGACAACATTTTTTTGACAAACTTATAATACCATAGTTCTCAATAATAATAATAAAATTTCATTTCAAACAAAATTTTAATTTAATTTTTTCCAAAAAATTGGGTAAAAAAATAAATAAAAATCTTTTTTTGACACACTTGACAACATTTTTTTGACAAACTTATAATGCCATAGTTCGCAATAATAAAATAAAATTTCATTTCGAACAAAATTTTAATTTAATTTTTTTCCAAAAAATTGGGTAAAAAAATAAATAAAAATCTTTCTTTTGACACACTTGACAACATTTTTTTGACAAACTTATAATGCAGTAATCTAGATTTTAGTCTCACATACCAATCCCGACCATCAAGATTTCTCCAAATTTAATGTTTCTACTCGTAATCACTTAAAATGATCGATTTTTAAGCAAAAAATATGCAAATTTCCATGTTTTGACACACTTGACGATTTTTTTGACACACTTCCGGTACAGTTATCGAACACATCGTCCTTTCGGCTCTTCCCATTGAGTAAACCTATTTTTAGAAAAAAAAATTTTGAAATCCGTCCAGCGGTTTTCTAGATTTCGTCGGTTGTGACGGCCGGACGGCCGACAGACAGACACACATTTTTTTTTTGCTTTTTTAGAATCAGTGTGTCCTAAAACGTCGAGAAATGCCAAAAAAAGTGGGGGTAAGAATTTCACTTTGAGCTCATGAATGTAATACTTAGGTCTTTCAGACCGAAGTAAAATAATAATAAAAAATAAATAAAATGAATAAAAAATGGTTTAAACTCAACAGATACACAAGAAATAATAAATATAATAACCGAAATAACAAAACAAAACTATTTCACACATAACAATGAGTATTATCAACAAAGAGAAGGATTACCTATGGGGAGCCCACTATCTGGAACTTTAGCCGAAATATATCTCAACGATTTTGAAACAAAATATATACATAATAACATAAATCCACACAAAGAAAAAAATCATTTATTGGTATCGCTACGTTGATGATATAATTTTATTATTCAAAGGAACGAATAGACAGCTTAATCTATTACACCAATACATAAACAGCATAGAACCTTCCATTAGAAAATGTTATGTTAGAATGTCACGTTAGAAAATGAAGAAAATAATAAAATAAATTTTTTGGATTTATCAATCAAAAATGTAGATTCAAAACACACATTCAAAATATTCAGAAAACCAACCCAAACGGATCTAACAATAAATATTAAATCACATCATCCATACCAACATAAGCTAGCTGCATACAACCACATGATCAATAGATTGAACAACATACCAATGAATGCAGAAAATTATAAAGACGAATTAAATAACATAAAATACATAGCCAGTAAAAACGGATATAAAAACGAAATAATTGACACATTAAATAGAAAACATAAAAACAAGAAAAAACTTGCAGACCCTAACAACACTGAAGAATGAAAAAAACTTAGCAGGCAAAAAATACGTAGGCGTCACATATAGTAAAACAACATTCAAAATAATGCAAAAAACTTTTAAAAAATATAGATATATTGCAGCTTACAAAAACAATAATAAAATAGAAAATTACCTAAAAACCAAAAAAACCCAAACCTTAAACACAGGTGTTTATAAAATTACCTGTGATGACTGTAGTAAATTTTATATAGGCCAGACGGGGCGGTCCTTCACAAAAAGATTTATCGAGCACACCAATGAAATTAACAGAAGCGATCCAAAATCCAGATTTGCCCAACATTTGAAAATAGAAAAACACAAATACACCAATATCAACACAAATTTAACCATATTACATAAAAAAAGAAAAGGACAACATCTAGATAGATTGGAAGAAATAGAAATATATAAACATAAAAACAATAACAACATTTTAAATGATAAAATCAACACTAAAACTAACAAAATATATGACATAATAATAAAAAACAGCAGTTGAAATAGTATATAAGTAATAGTTTAAGCAAAAATTGTAATAAAAATTTAAGAATTGAGGATGACGTAAGTCGAAATTGATATTCAATATAATAAAAAATTAAATTCAAATTGTTACTATAAGGAAGTTTATATTATTATTAATAAAATTAAAAATTAAAAATAAAGAGTAAAAAGTATATTTTTAAATATTGCATTTTAATTCAAAAGTGACAACAGTACACAAACAGTGAATAATATGGAAAACCATAATAACACATATAGCAATTTTATTAATCAAAATGTCATAGACAAAGATGGTCGATGAAATTTGTCGTCTGTTCTCCAGTGTTTCCAAACTTAAAAGTTGGCATCGCCCTTTATATTGTGGTAGTACATACGCGGGCAAGTTATTATCCCTAGGAAGACGACGAAGAGTGTAACGAATAAACTTTTTTTGAACGCTTTTCAATCTATTTGAATGAATGTTATAAAATGGATCTAACAAAACAACAGTATAAATTGCACACAGTGTAAGGGTCTTGAAAATCGGATGAATTTCTAATTATAAAACCTAACATACTATTTGCCCTGAGAACTATTTTATTTATGTGATCATGAAAAGTCAGGTTGAATTTGAAGAAGACATCAAGGTATTGGACAGAAAATACGCGCTGTATTAAAATATTGTTTAAGCAGTAATTATTATAGTTAACTGATCTAGTTCGGTGAAAGGTTATGGTTTTACATTTCGACTCGCTCAATAGCAGTTGATTATCGTTACACCAGGAACAAAATCGATTTAATTCCTCTTGCATTATTTTTGCGTCTGTTTCGTTGCGTATAACTTTGAAGATTTTAATGTCGTCAGCATAAATAATATTAAAAATTAAAGTATGCTTAACAGAGTTGCTTTAGCTTTGAAAAAAAATTAAAAAAAACATAGTTGGCATGGCATAGGAATGCAAAAAAAGAAAAGAAAAGTTTGTTGAAATGGTTCAGATTAGTTCATAAATTTTGCACAAGAACAGAAAATTAATTAATTAAATGATTGTTAATGGTTAATATTAATATATTTTAGTGTAATTTTATTTGTTAGCAAACATATATTAATTTAAATAAATCAATAAATTTGTTTAAGTTTGTTTGAAATGATTGTTTAAATAATCTTAAAGACCAAAATTAAAGAGTTATGATCGTTTTGTTTTGAAAAACTGATTTTGAAAAAATATTTATGTTTAATGAAATTTATTTCATATAAAATTCAAAAGGTGATGAAAACTTTAATAATAGCTATTTATGTATTAAGGGCGTAAAGTATGTCTTAGCCGCTTGAGAGTGAGCAACAATCACTCGAAAACAAAAAGATACTTTATGCCCGAATTGTATTCAAGGTTTTTTGTATGAGTTAGATTCTGTATTATTTGCATAAATTAAAATACACATATTTACCCAAAATAGTAAAATATTTATTTAGAAAATTATTTTATCCAAATGGTTTTTCGCAATAATAGTAATAATAATAATTTTGGGCATTGTTATTTCAAAAACAAAAAACGCCTGCTTAACGCACAATTTTTGAATCGTAAAAGTGCATTTTATGGTTTACTCGTACAAAAAAAACAATTATAGCATTCGTATTCAAGAATTTCAACATTTCCATTGTAATGTTATACTTTCACCAAACTGATGTAGAATATACCAATCGTTAAATATTCTTTGTTCGTTAAATATTCCCCTAACAAAATCAAATCTTAACATGTTTTGGTATAGTAATATCAAAAGATTAGAACGAGAACAATATATAAAATATAAAGCAAAACGTTTTTCTACGATGTCTATGATGTATTTTTTTATGGTTGATAAAAACTTTAGCAGGCAAACTGGAAATTATTGGAAATATTTTGCAGTCGTGGATAAAGTAGCATCTTGTATTCGTATAGGATGATGGCATTTCTTCATTTGGATGATTCCCTCCACTTGCTTCACTCCTGCCGTAAACTTCATCATCGTGAAGAATTGCGATCATTCTAATCTCATACCAGAATCTACTATTCTGAGTGTAGTTCTTGCTATAAAACTAAAGCAAGAATTGAGAACTTAAATGTTGATTGCTGGCTGCTAGGTTATGTAAAATTTTTACTCGCGTATCACTACGTTCAGCTGAGTTTGGACACAACAGTTTTGTTTATGAGAGATGCATTATACATAAAGGCATATAAATTTCGTATATACATATTTGTGTATTATGTAATTTAATTTTTTTTATTTTAGTTTATTCAAAATTGCACTCAAAATTAATGGTTTAAGAGAACTCGAATTAACAGATTGAACTTAGTTAGTCGTTACACTACGAGAGCAAGCTCTCGTGGTAAGGTTGAAATTGTTTGATTTTAACTAACCTAATCCGTCCCAACTATTACAAAGTGGTTTAATAGCTTTTTTTGATAAATTGTGTTATGCAGTACGATTTATAATGTGTGTCATAACAACACATAAAAACCATTTAAGACAAAGCGTTCTCACTGCAATTCTTTTGTTATCATAATTGTTTCCACATTTTTAATCGCTGTATCACGTATCCATCTTGATTATTTGAAGTCAAAGCCAAAGAAGGTTATCTGCCAATTGTTCCAATCAGTTACTTTCCATGCATATCTGTGAGATATATAACAGTCCTGCCAGTCGATGATCTTATAATTTTATTGAACTTTGCCCTTTTTAGGTAAAAGCCTCGAAAAGAGCCTGTGACTCGAACAAAAATAAATGTGGTTGTGTTTGCTTATAGAAATGAATTTTTTTGTGTATTTCGCTTTTGTGGTTTTTATATCCTTTGTTACTGGATTATTTTATATATTTATAACAAAATGTTTATGTATTATAATTTATGTTTAAAATGTGTTTAATTAATTAATTTGAATTCATTATAAATGATAATCCCTAACCTAATTTCCTATGCATATCAAACTATTGTCATATAGATAAACACAATCTATTTATTATTTAAATAATTTTTAATTAATTGCTTAACGGAAATTTAACAATAATTTTGTTTGTATGTTTTCATTTTTTCATCAACAGTTTTTAGTGTCCAGAGTATTATAAAATACGAGTTTTATCGGTGCTTTTATTTTATATAACTTGGTGATGTTTAGTTTATTTTTCAGGTGACGATCTATTTATTAAAATAAACAGTATAATAAACGGTAGTTTCTGTCCAATCAGACTTTTATTTTATTTTTATTTTATATAACTTGGTGATGTTTAATAGTTTATTTTTCAGGTGACGATCTATTTATTAAAATAAACAGTATAATAAACGGTAGTTTCTGTCCAAAAGACTCTACTTAGACCTACCATTACACCTAGAATTTATCGTATTGACGAACAATTAAAGATCACTAATATGCTGGGGCCGTTACCTTTTTGAGATAAAAAAATTAGTAGCAGGTAACAGCCGGCTGGAATATATAGTTGAGGTCATAAACAATGAAAAAAAAAACTTTCGAACTTGAGATGAAGGGAAGTAGTGAAATGGGGTGCTGTGTAAGGGGTGAAAACTGTTTTTCGTTATTTGTAACGAAACGAGGCCTCCTAGAGAAAAGTGTTTCATACAAAACTTGTAGATAATAAAAAAATCTAAAACTTTTACTGCATACATTTTTCGACATAACCTCAAAGTTTGCGAGAAAATGATGAAAAACCGATTTTTCTGTTTTTTATTTTTTTTTCGCGTGAAAATTATTTAATTTAAATGAAACTTTGTGAAAGTACGTAGTTATTTGCACATAATAAGCATGAATTTTTTCAATTATGAGAAATAAATATTTTTTAGATTTTACCATTTTTCCGAAAAAACACCCCTATCTTCGGCGAACAACTTTATTGATGTTTTTTTGGATTTTGATGTTGTACTAGTGCTTATTTTTTTTGTCAAGATGTCTACTCTCAAATGGTATATCGATTTTAATGATTTATTGTTATTCAGTAGCTTAAAATTGAGAAAAACCAAAAAAAAAATTTCGAATCTCGAACTTGTCGATTTTTTTAATTTTTTTCAATTTTTTAGCATATTTATGTTAATAACTCATAATATTTTAAAGAAAAAACTTTCTTTGGTATAAAATAAATAAAGTTGAATGAAGTTCATCGCGGAAAGGTAGGAAAAACTTCATGAAACTTAACATTTACATGGAAATTAAAAGTATTTAATTAATTTTCATAAGTTTCAGTTAAGATTCGAAAACTTTACATGCATAATAAATTATTCTAAATACATATGATAAAATACAACATACAATTATTTAAACTGGCTACGAATTCTTTACTTTATTTACATATATTTACTTTATTAATATTGGTTGTGCATAAAAAGAAAAATCAATAAAATAAATATTAAAATCTTATCAATTTAAGGCCTCTTTTGTTGTGGTTCGTTTTCTTCATCGATCAAACTCTCAAATTCTCTATTATCTTCAAAATCATTGGCATTTTCTGGCTCTTCAACTTCGATGTTATTATTCTTTGCTGGCTCTTCATCAATATCTTCATAATCACTTAAATTTACAAATACTTCTTTGTCTCTATATGAACAGTTATCAGTGCATGTATTGCATACATTGGTACATTTTAAGCCCCAATTCTTTGATTATTACTTTCACAAGTACAGCTAACACTTTTAAACAACTTTCCCGGAATCAATTCGGAACTTTCAGAGATGTATTTTGGCACGAGTCTTCCTACATTTTCGTTCCAGCCCCAGTCCTTTGCTTTTTTGTTGTCCTGATCGTTGTCAAAATTACCCAACCAAGTTTGCAATTGGTAATAGACTCTGTAGGAGTGTTGTGCAGCTGCTTCTTCAGTTGGAGGGAGTTTTTCCAATTTAAAAGTGGATTTGTTTGTAGCTTGCTGATACAGCTCAAATCGTAATTGATTTAACGAATTATAAAATTTCTTATTTTTGTAAATACTAGCTGTAAGTTGAGATCCATTTTTTGCTATGGTTATGTGGTCTGCATCTTTTTGACAATAAACACTGGCTAGGTTTAATAAATTTTTATTGTCCAATAAAGATCTTACTATTGTTATTTTCCCTTTTGCAGCAAAACTTGAAGTTGTATCACATCCAGAGAAAGCATGAAGAAACGCTATTATACTTGTGTATGGTTCGTGTTTAAAACAATGGGATGTATAAAATGAATCTTTGACGTTGCTTGAGCATGGTTTGTGAAAATAAATATCAAGCCCATTCGAATTTAATTGGTGTAAAAGAACTAGTAAATCGATGTCTTGACTCACGATTATTACAGTTTTATCATCTTGTTTAGCTAATTGAATCGCAGTATTAACAATCAGTGCGTCGGCGTCTTCAGGAGCTTGCTTACATAAAAAGCCCTCGGACTGTAATTTATTTGATATTGTGATAGTTAAATTTTTTTTATTATTTTGATTTGATAAAAATTTTTCTTTTGAAAAGGGTATTTTACTTATGCTTTGATATTCAAATGTGGAGACGTTCGCTGATTTATTGCGACGTGATCGTTTGGATTGTGCATTGCCTGACGCAATGGGGACAGGTACGGTCGTATATATAGGTGCAATTGTATTTACTTTAGGGTATCCATCAAAAACCGCATAACTATTATTTGCATAATGACTTCGAACATAATTGAGATATTTCTGTGAGATTTCCTCAATACTATCATACTTTTGCCAAATAACCTTGTGTAGTAAAAACCCGCCGTCAATAACGTGTACAACATTGCTACAGGCTGGCAAAGCACTAATACTGGTAAAATAATTTTCATTTAGAATAAACAATTTTTTTCAAAATATTTTGCTTGCGGCGAATAAAAAGTAGTATATGATGCACGGACGTTAGCTATTTTGGACTTATTGTGGGTGCAAATCTCGACTAGAGTCTCGATTTGCGAATTCCACATCCGTCCAAAATACTTTCACACAACTAGATGAATAGAGATTTACTACTACAACAGAACGAGCTCTGCTGCTTTTGTCCAGGCTCACTTTATCCTACCCCTCTCTCCCCCAACCTTCAGTCGTTTTGCTCGGGCATTTCAAATACCTGTATGCTCAGGGTTGCCATGTTTTCAAAGTTTCAAAGTAGGACACACTACCCCTAATATCTCAAAACTAAAAAACTCGTTGGATTTGTGCCACTTCATTTTTCAGTTAAAAATAAATTTTTTTTTTTAAAATTCGGTTTCGGTTTGGTATAAGTATGAATGTATGAATGAATGTATGGGCGTTATTTCTGTAATGCTAATTTATTTATTTGTAATGAATAATGGCATACAAATTCGCATTGATGTTATTAGCCTCCAATGCGGTAACACTCGAAAAACTTAAACTTAAAGTTTTAAGAACTCAGAAATACAGCCAAACATGCCGTCTGCTGATTCATTGGCACTTTAAAAAAAATCAATAAACTTATGTTGTAAGCCAGTTACTCATAAGTAGTTAAGTAACTGTATAAGTTACTCATAAGTAGTTGTAGTTTTGTGTATTTACATATTCCTTCAAAATCGTTAGCTTTCTGTAGCCAAAGGTTTTACTTTATAACAAAATTCGGTTCAGTCATTTTATTTTATTAATAATTCTAAGAACAGGTACTTTGTAACAAAAGTTATTTAAAAAAACAGAGGTTTAACGGTGGGTTTATTTCAAAATTTAAACAATGGTGGTTTACCACCTGAATAAATCGTGCAATAAAGCATAGATATTCACATATGTCAGCAATGTAAATTATTTGCTATTGTTACTAACCTTTCGACATTAAGTTAAATAATCAGTTACAATTTTAATATAAGTAAAGGTGCAATAACAATTACTTATTTTGCTAGCGCGTTTATTGAAAGAAATAGGTAGAAAAAAAATCTATTTTTTTCAGTGTAAGATATTGTATTACAGTTTGCCTAAAGTAGGACATTTTTATAGTAACGGAGGACGTAGGACATTCTTGCTCCAAAGGAGGACTGTCCTACCAAAAGTAGAACACGTGGCAACCCTATAGTATGCTGTTAAATTTTAAACTTTGTAAATTTTTTTTGTTTGAATACGTAACAGCATTTTTTTTTTTTTACTTTATTCAATTTTAGCGTTGTTTCCAATAAGTAAATTCATTCAACTTTATTTATTTTATACCAAAGAAAGTTTTTTCTTTAAAATATTATGAATTATTAACATAAATATGCTAAAAAATTGAAAAAAATTAAAAAAATCGACAAGTTCGAGATTTGAAATTTTTTTTTTTCGGTTTTTCTCAATTTTAAGCTGCTAAATAACAATAAATCATTAAAATCGATATACCATTTGAGAGTAGACATCTTGACAAAAAAAATAAGCACTAGTACAACAAAACAAATCCAAAAAAACATCAATAAAGTTGTTCGCCGAAGATAGGGGTGTTTTTTCGGAAAAATGGTAAAATCTAAAAAATATTTATTTCTCATAATTGAAAAAATTCATGCTTATTATGTGCAAATAATTACGTACTTTCACAAAGTTTCATTTAAATTAAATAATTTTCACGCGAAAAAAAAATAAAAAACAGAAAAATCGGTTTTTCATCATTTTCTCGCAAACTTTGAGGTTATGTCGAAAAATGTATGCAGTAAAAGTTTTAGATTTTTTTATCATCTACAACTTTTGTATGAAACACTTTTCTCTAGGAGGCCTCGTTTCGTTACAAATAAAGAAAAACAGTTTTCACCCCTTACACAGCACCCCATTTCACTACTTCCCTTCATCTCAAGTTCGAAAGTTTTTTTTTTCATTGTTTATGACCTAAACTATATATTCCAGCCGGCTGTTAACTGCTACTAATTTTTTTTATTTCAGCTATAAAAATCCATAACGGCCCCAGCCTATACTGGTTATTTTTATATAAAAATATAAAATATAAAATAAAATATAAAAAAAATTATGGGAGCGGTTTCAAAAGTTATTGTATTGTTGAGGCAAGCAAAAGAAAAAAACAAACGTTAAAAGGAAGGAAAATTGTGACTCCGATTGAAAACATACGTAACTTGAAGTTCTGTCATTCGATTTTGATAATATTTCTGTTTCAGGCCAAAGGTTTAGTACGTGTTGTCACAGTTTTGCAACCAATACACGATTTGTCACTTCCGATAGAGTCTCTTAAATGTAATTTGAGGTGTGTTAAACAATTTTGCATCGGTTCTGTAATACATATGCTGCTTGTATCACCACGTTCTTATATCTTCCATCATGCTTCAGTGTTCATATATTTTCTTTTATAAATCATTTTGGATAAAACTCTGAAAATGGTTTAGAACAAAGGTGGAGAGGAAGATAAATATATTTATTTAAAACTTCAATAACCTCAAGCTTGAATAACCGATTTAGCTAAATTTAATGTATAAGATTGAAACACTTGTATCATTATTGATTCTTTGCACAGAACTTGGCTAATTCCAGTTTAGGAGCTATTCATAACAAAAAATTTTTTTATTTATTTATTTAAGTATAAACAAGTAAGTATTGATATAAATACAAGTAAAACACCGCAAACAAGATATGGAAATTTGGAAAAAAAATATTTCATACAAAAATTAAAATTGTTCTTTAGAATTTCGGATTTTGTGGATTCTAATTGTTAATTTATATGTAATAAAATAAAAATGTATAGTAAATAAAAAATTAATTGATGATGTAAACAAAAATAATTAATATTAATAATTGGTATTTTATGCTTTGTAGTTATTTTAAAGTTATATTTTTCTACTAAAATACATGAAGGAAGTGGAAGGAGTGGGAGAGGGGCTTTCATTGATCGAAGGTCTGCAGGGTCGCAGAAGCCAGTAAAACCAAATAATATATCATAAAATATTATATTAAAGATAAAAAAAATTAATTAATATCGTTATAAATATATATCGTCAAATTTAAAAGATCCGGAAACTGGGGCACACACAAATAAAATAGAAGCTTCCTGTCGCGGTGCTTAGGTGTCAATTTTAACGGGAAGTAGGTGGAAAAATTTTTTTCCGTCGCATTTAGCGAAATACATTTTCATGAAAATGTGTCTCAACAAATCATCACTGGTTGGCCTAAAAAGCCATCCATGAGGCTTCCCCCCTTAACGTTGATGACGTTCTTAGGTCGCCTATGGCCATAGGGGTTATGCGATCGACGGACATTGGTTTCTTCTCTTCATTCAGCGAGGAAGTTCGCAGGGACGAGAAGTGGTGCAGCTGTGTTTGTACTCCGGTGCAAATCAGTAGTACCATTCTTTGCTCAGAGGCTTCTTCGGTGTTATGAAGGGAAGAACCAATTAATATTTTTTTTCAGGATCAGAGGCTTAACCTCGCACAATTTCAAAACTTTAACCATTTTTATATTTAAATTTGCAATAGAACAATGTCTATGGAGTTTAAGACGACTTGAAGTCTGGCGCTCGGGAGCGTTCTCCAAGAAATCGTCATTAGTTCTAATAATTTATTTTTAGTTTAGTTTAAGGGTAAGGAATCACAACTGGGTCAGTAGAAATTGGCTTAAGGTCTAATCGTGACAGTTGCGATTGCCTCTGTTAGTTTAAGTTGGGAAGAAACCGTTCTGTAGAATCTGGTCGTTAGGGCCTTATCTAGTCGGTTCTCACATGCATTCTTGGGGAGTGCTCGCGAACGTGAGAATTCAAGTATAGAATTAGATGACATTGGACATTTATATCATATTTTGGTTGTGTTTTTGTCAACAAACTAATATTTGACTTGGAAATCTTTTATATATATTTAATAAAAATAAAATTAAATTTATAATAGTTTCTAAATTTCTAACAGTTCGAATTACGTTACATGGCACGGAAAATCATCATCAAAGATGTGTGTATTAAATTTGAAAGAAAATAGGTTGATGAAAACCTGACAAACAAAAGCAACGTCGATTACTATAAAAAATGATCAAAAGTTCTCTGTACAAAGAAATTCTTTATTAGCCTGGAATAGTTTAGTAATTAAATAAAATTATATTTCAGCAATTCTTGTTGCAGTAAAAGGAAAAAATTTTTAAATTGGAATCCGATCTTGTTAATTTTTGCAGGCATTGCAGGCAGTGAATACTTTGTACCATCTATTGCTTCAGAATTGATGTTTTTGGCAAAGTAAAAATGTCTGTCTTTGTCAAGATAATCTAAATCCAATCCCAGTGGCTGGACAGTAAATCGAATCTGCCCACTGCTGTGAGATCTAATCAGTAAGCAAATATTATTACCGTGTACAGCCTCTTTACTTTTTTATGAGTGTTCTAAAGAAAACAAAATGCCCATAGGCGATGGATCGAAACTTTGTATACATAATCTTTAATTCAAAAATCCCGAAACTCATCAAATAAATCAAACACCTTGTGTTTTCAATTTTAAATATATTTTTTTACCAAAAACTAAATAATTTTTCAAACAAAAAAAATAGACCAGACCATTTAGGTAGGAGCTAACGATAGTACTATTTACTATAGTAAATACCGAACCAATCTCAGGTCCGTATTGGCGAGCCAAGCCTTGGCTAGTTAACTTTGGTTTCAGTCTGGGTCAGTTGTAAATGCCTAGACTAAACCAAGGATCAGTTTATTATATTACGCGTTATTAACGAGCATAATGCATTGAAAACATGTGCGCCATATTATGTTTATCATTATTTTTATATATGTTACTCTTTTCACAACCTCTTCCCACACATTCAAATGAGGCCTGGAAAAAATTGGTTTGGTAGACCTGTCCCAAGTCTTATTTGCCAGACTTGGCCCAAGCTTGGTTTGCAGACTTGGCCCCAAAACATCAGTTCAAACTTGATCCAAGCTTGGGCCGTTTGAAAATGTTAAGCCTTGTCCAAATCCCAAAACCTGTGGCGCGGGCCGAGCATTAGTCAAATTTGTTTTTTTATATAATTTAATTTAATCACAAATTTAAGACTATGAGACTATTAAGAAATTTATGTTTTTTCTCTTCATCAAATATAATAATTGAAAAACTCAACAACAGAAAATCAAACAAACTCTCAGTTCTGAGAATCACAACTTCCAACAACTAAATTTCAAAAACTACTTTTACTATCAAATCTTACTTCTTCAAAAATCCTTATCTCAAAACTAACTCAATTCTACCTGCGCATTCCAACTATCCAAATCCGACAAGAAAATCTAACACCAAGAATTATCAAATGTAACCCGCACAAATACTACAGTCTCACAATAAAACCTATTTGTGTGCATTTTTTGTATTAATAATGGAATGCAAAAAAAAACATGAGACAACTTTGCTAACAAAACTATTTACATAGATGGAGGCTTAAAATAATAAATGTATTTGGAAATTGAAAAATTTAGTATCAAGGCAGACAAATTTCCCTTTTTTTTAAAATATGATAAATACATTTTTGAATAATGTGGATAGTATATTGCCATCTACGAAAAAGATGAAAAGTTAAAGTAAATTGGCCATAAGGTTTGCCGGCCGTTACAGGACAGAACGAAAGGAGGAGTTCTGGCTGATTGCATCCTGATTAAGTCCTGAGAATCATAAAAAATACACGAAATGGGAACAAAAATTGAACCCAAATCCTGAAATAAAAATTCTAAAGCTCCACCGACTGAACTAGAAAAACACATGATCAATAAAGGGAGCTTTGGGACAGTGCTACGGGAAATCGATGGATGACACCAGGGCAGAGGCGATCTAACTATCAAAGGCTCAGAAAGGACTAGCATTTTCTCGCTCACCGTTCCCTGGCAAGCTAAGAACACCACTGAAATACTCTCTGTTGGTTTAGGTGAAGAAAGAACGTCAGTCACGACAGCTTGAGTAACAGGCAATCCATAACCCTACTATCGTCGAATGGTCTACGTACTTCCCACCATCCAACAGGTTACACTCTAACGAATAGAGTTTTCGAAGACCATGACAGATAGATTACTTGAGCGTTACACTAGGTGCTGATCTCATTAAGAACCTATGAACGCAATAAAGTAATCATTGGGGACCGCAAGGTCCATATTTTACCACTTTAAACCCTCTCGCAGCATTCAACAATTTCCACTCAACTAAGATACGTTGGATCGTAAGCTCCGTTAGGAATGCGTCGGATGGACCTTGTACATTTTTGCGGTTTACGATCCCGTACCTTAGTTGGGTGGAAATTCTTGACTGCTACGAGAGGGTCGGATTATGATTATGAATTAAAGTTTAAGTCTTATTGAATAGAAATTGTTTGTGTATTATTTTGAACACTGTTAATACTGGTTCTTTCTCCCATCATCTATTGAAGTTTTTATGCTCTTGAAATTGTGTTCTGGTTAAGGAATACTGTTGCTTAATTGCATAAAAAAGTGTTTTCAAAAAGATTTTTTAATATATTTAATTACTTTAATTTTAATTAAATTTTTATGATTCATTGTAGCTAACTCATATAGCCAACAATTAACATAAAACTTATAAATACATTTATAATTTATTGGTAATATTTTCCCTTGGTTATAGAAAATTCTCATTTCACTAATGTATAATAAGCAAAAGGTAATTAATAAAATCGATTAAACCCATTACCATACCACAATATGTATTTAAAATCGTTTTAAGTTTAAATTATTCACCACATCCAATTGTCCGCCTTTTCATTAAATTATGTCAGATGTGTTTTATCCTTTTCCATTGTGTTTCAAAATCTAATTATATTTGAAAACGAAAAAAAGTAACTGTTTTTAATCCTTTTCTCATTTGTAACAAACGAAAATAAAAGGTTTACCGATAAGCTTTTACTAAGTTTCCTTAATTACTTTAAAATAAAAAGTAAACCATAACAAACTTTTTTTATGGTTATTCCTACAAAAGATAGCGTTGAATGGATGTGCTCACATGCATTGTGGAAATGAATAAATTTTTCTTCTGTTTACGTAACGTTAAATCTAAAAATTTAATTAAAATATTCTTATGATTTTTGCAGTTTTGAAAAATTGACTGACCCAAATTCTATAACAAAGAAAAATTGTGAATAATTTTAATTACAAAAATTTCATCCCAGATTTTTATGTTGTTTATCTTGTATGATCGCGGTTTTACAAAATATAAAGAAAAATCTAACATAATTCGTTTTAAATAATAATTTTGGTTAAAATCTGTGACATTTTGTAATCTTAAACAAAAATGAAAGGGATCAATGGAATTATGGAATTTTATACGAAGATGATGTTATTATTACAGAAATTCATTCAAGGTAGTAGTGGATTATATTATGTTTGTCTAAACATTATTTTAATTATTTTTTGTTATCAAAATGTCAATATTTAATCTTTTAAGATGCCTGTATAGGTTTGTTTAGATTAGATTTTGTTGATATTATTAAAACAATATTTTCTGCTTAATCGAGTGATTTAATAACTAAATTTATTCATAATGGATTAAAAAGTGATTTGATTTCAGTCAATTATGAGATATCTATATCAACAAACTTTCAAATTCATAAATTATATACTTTTAACCATACAAAATAATGAAAAAAATGTCGATGCATATTTTTTCGTTAAACATACATTTTTCCATCATATAATCCATTCTTTTGATCAGCAATTATCTCAAATCAAAAATCTGTTCATCAGCATTAAAAACGTTGTAATATGAAAAGAAAAAGTTGGATCATAATTGAAAATAAACAGAATGGAGAGAAAAAAGTCGATTCGTTGGGAAAAGCATAAAATCTCTAATCCAAATTCTGAATAAATGGAAATTTCTTTCCGCCTATTAATTTTTTTCCTTTCATTAAATTTTTAATGGAAACTCCAATTTATACGAATTAGATTCTTATTAAATGAAAATTTATTTTATTTTAGAATAATACAAAAATTAAACTTGTTTCCAATTTACAATAAATTTTGGTTTAGTTTGGTTTAACGAGATCAATTTATTATTGAAATTAAATTGAGATTGAATTGAATTAATCTGATACATAACCACAAAAAAAATAAATTCTCGTGTTGCCATGGTGTTTGGTAAAATAATATAATAGTACATTATGATGCTAGGACGTAAAGCTAAAGATTTTGGACGGATGTGGAGTTTGCAAATCTAAGCGCTAGCCGAGATTTGCACCCACATTAAGTCCAAAATAGCTTACGTCCGTGCATCATACTAGGTCATTCAATAAGTCCGTAGGATGACACATAGATGGCGTTACTAGAATTTTTTCCATATGATTTTTATTTAGTACTAACCTTCAAACGATACGTGTATAAATTTGACAGCAATCTGACTATTTATTCGTGAGTTATAGCATTTTGTGTGAAGCAACTTTTGTTTTTGAAAAAAAAATGGAAAAAAGTGAATTTCGAATTTTAAAAAAGCATTGGTTTTTGATGAAAAAAATACAGTGGAAACCAAACAATGGCTTGATAAACATTATCCAAACTCTGCTCCATCGAGACAAATGGTAGAGAAGTGGATGGCTGAATTTAAATGTGGTCGTACCAGCACAAAAGATGCAGAGCGCAGTGGACGCCCAAATGAGGCTGTTATTCCAGAAAACATAAAAAAAATCCACAAATTGGTTATGAACGATCGCAAATTGAAGGTGCACGAAATAGCTGACATTGTAAAGGTAGCAGATGGTAGTGTTTTTACCATTTTACTTGAACATTTGGGTATGCGAAAGCTCTGTGCAAATTGGGTGCCGCGTGAGCTCACAGTCGACCAAAAACAACAACGAATCGATGCTTCGGAGGAGTCTTTGGCACTGTTAAACCGTTAGCTTAAAAATTCTATCGTAGATATGTGACAATGGATGAGACATGGCTTCACAATTACACACCAGAATCCAAAAGACAGTCAGCTGAGTGGACAGCAGTCGACGAACCGAGTCCAAAGCGAGCAAAGACGCAACAGTCGGCCTGTAAGGTGATGGCGTCTGTATTTTGGGATACGAACGGAATAATATTCATCGACTATCTCCAAAAAGGAACCACCATCAACAGCGTATTACTGTGAACTTTTGGATCGATTGAAGGCTGAAATCGCAAAGAAACGGCCACATTTGCAAAAGAAAAAAGTGTTGTTTCACCAAGATAATGCACCGTGTCACAGATCGATGAAAACGATGGCAAAATTGAATGAATTGGGCTTTGAATTGCTTACCCACCCACCATATTCTCCAGATTTAGCCCCCAGCGACTTTTTCCTGTTTTCAGATCTCAAGAGAATGCTTGCTGGAAAGAAATTTAAGTCCAATGATGAAGTAATCGCTGAAACTGAGGCCTATTTTGACGAGAAAGAGAAATCGTACTATAAAAGTGGTATAGAAAAGTTGGAAAATCGCTATACTCGTTGTATCGCCCTCGAAGGCAACTATGTTGAATAAAAAAATCGAGTTTTGTCAAAATGTTGTTTTTTTCTTACTTATCCTACGGACTTATTGAACGACTTGTTATACTATTTTTTATTCGCCGCAAGCAAAATATTTTAAGAAAAGTTGTTTATTCTAAATTAAAATTATAAATTTTCATAAATTTTAAAATAAAAATATGTGGAACAAGTAACCTTTGACAAAATATTTATTATTTTTTCCAAATTATTGTGTAGCTATGACAACAAATGACAACAACTATTTTAATTGGATAATGAAATTTTGAATTTAAGGGTTGCTTTGATAAAAAATTTTATTTTTCATAGAATAGAAACAAATACAAATGCTTTTTGCTTTTTTGGACGTAGCTATGACAACAAAATAAATAGCTGAAAAGTGATACTTTAAAGCCGCAAATCACAGTAATAAATTAACACTTTAATATGTAGGCGAATAAAAAATACGTTTTACTGTTCACTGAACTAAATATTCATATTTTAACAATTTTTATTTATTTAAACTTAAATTTTTGATTACGTTAAACAAATTGTAATTAATTTAAATTTCTGAATATGTAAGAATATTTAAAATAATTTACATTTAGAAAGTATGGAAGTAGGGTTTACAAAATAATGAAAAAAATGTCGATGCATATTTTTTCGTTAAACATACATTTTTCCATCATATAATCCATTCTTTTGATCAGCAATTATCTCAAATCAAAAATCTGTTCATCAGCATTAAAAACGTTCGAATTAAATAGTAAGTACAAAGTATCAAGTACATATATGGTTTCCCTTATTAAATTTGTTCGGTACGATAAAACATTATAATTATGAAAACCAACCTTCTAGCACTTAGTCATTAAAATCTTGTCAAATCAAATTGTTTGTAAAACTTAATTTTTTATTTTTTTGAATTATTTAACGATTAGTACAATTTCAACAACGATGTTGAAAACCTTAGTCTTTAATAGCAAGTGAAAAATCCCTTTTCATAGAGATAAACCCCTTGTGAAAATAACACAATTTTTAGCGAGAGTGAAAATATTTTAATTAAAAACTAAAATGACAATGAGTGTGTTTTTGTCTGTATCGGAGAGATCGGAGCGATAAAACAAAATCTGAACCTGATATATCTTATAATTTTTTCCTCCGATAGTTAACTGTTAACGATATAAAATATGTTCTCTGGGGTTTTTGGCGGAAAAAATAAATATAAAATGAATTAAATAAAATTAAATTTTTTTAAATAATTTATTTAAATTAGATTTTTAATCGAAGCTTTACCTACAATGTACGATGTTTTCCAGTCGGGTAAAAAATATGGCTGTAAAAATTTTCAGAGAGAAGAGATATGATCTGATATACATATATCCTAGAATAAAAAAAAAAGAAGGCAGTCTTGAGGACTGCCGACATAAGTGAAAACTTAAAACTGAGAAATAACTGTATTTTTATCATCTAAATACACCAAAATCTTTACATATTTTACCACACTTCCACAGTGTTGTTAACTGAGAAAAACAAAATATTCAATAAAATAGAAAATACAAAATGTGATTTAAGAGAAAGAGAGTAAAATTATTTATAATATATTATTATTACTTCCACTCTTTAGATTATGCGTACTATCAATTGCTTTTTTTTATTAAAAAATATAAAGAATAACACAAATTAAATATGACAGGAATAATGTTTTTATTTTACAACAAAAATACAACAAAAACCTTTGCTTACTATACCACTTTTACACAGTTATTAATCGAAAAAAAACCAAATTCAATAAAAAATAAAAAAAACAAATTGTTGAAAAGGAGAATACCTAAGTAATAAGAAAATAACAAATGATTATAATTTATCGTTTTTAATATTTATTTTATGTTAAATATTTATTTAGCGTGACGATGACTCGAATATATAAATTTTTTTAAATCGCACAAGTCTAAAGAAGTTTAAACTTTAAAAATGGTACAACAAACACCAACAGAAATAAGAAAAAATGAAAAAAGAAAACAACAATAAAAAATATAAAAATAAAAAATAGCCTCAAACTATTTCTTTTAAAAACTGATTAAAATATTGCGATGTCGTAAAAATCTCCTGAATGCATTCTAAATTTTACCTCGTATTGACGTCACACTGTGCTATAAGACAACAGCAATAACCTTAAAAAACTACACTATCCATAAATTTAAATACCGTAAATTGTCCGCAACATTAATCTATGTTTTGATCAGTCTTTTGTGATGAAGACGTCTACCCATATTGAAATGGAAATACATGGAGAAATAGTAGTTTTTATTTTCCTTATTTTACTTCACGGGAATGAAATTATGGAAAACAATGATGGGAAAACCAATATTCTATTATTTTTAGCACTGCCTGTCAAAAAAATAATTAATTTTCTTGTTAATATCGAAATGATAATAATTTGAACGAAACGAAAAAAGACTGCAGAAATAACTTTAAAATCTGCATTACCGATCAATTTAAAAATCGTAAAAAGAAATTTTTATGACTTTTCTGAATTCATGAATAAAAAACAATAATTTTATTGGTATTTAATAAAAATTAAAAAAAAAACAATATACATACTTTACATATTTTTACAATTAGACTATTTGAATTTGTTCATGATGCACTGATAACAAAACATCAAGCGCATTTAGCAAATAAAAACGTAAGTAACCCCCAAAATTCATAACCTGCTTGATTAACGCCATATGTAAAAATAATGAACATTGCCATACGCAAAAAATTGATTGGTCTTTCCGATTAAATTTTTTTTATAGTTTTAATTTTAAAATGGCGTTATAAGTTAACGATTTTTTCTGTGGCTAAAAACAAGTTACAATATTAAGACTTTTGACGTAAGACTTGTAGAAAAATTAAGAAGATTTTAATATATAGTTATCAATACTATAACAAGATGTTAGGTTATGTAATTTTCTAATCAGAAAAGGTATAATTATTATTGTCAAAAAAATGGATTCCCTTCTCGAGGCAAAAACGTATTTCGATGCTAAAAAATTGCGTTTTCTTCTCTTGTAGGAAAATATACTGTTTGTCATTTTCTCAACCTGAGCAAAAATCATTATATGCTACTTATTGGATTTTGAGCTTTGACAGTTAGTAAGTAATGGAAAATCTAATAAAAACGTCGATAAAGTAAAAAATTTGAACTTCACGTTTAAGATTTTCTTGAAACTTCCGCAATCGTTAGTCAATAAAATAATTTTTTACGTATTACTTCGGTTTTGAAAAAACCTAAATATTACATTCATGAGCCAAAAGCGAAATTCTTACCCCAATACTTTTTTGGCATTTCTCGACGTTTTAGGACCTACTGATTCTAGAAAAGCAAAAAAAAAATGTATGTATGTATGCCGGCAGTCACAACCGACGAAAACTCGGAAACCGCTTAACGTATTTTAAAATTTTGTTTTTCTTAAAATAGGTTTACTCAATTGCAAAAGCTGAAAGGGCGATGTGCTCGATAACTGTACCGAAAGTGTGTCAGAAAAATCGTCAAGTGTGTCAAAACAAGGAAATTTGCATATTTTTTGCTTAAAAAACGTTCATTTTAAGTGATTACGAATAGAAATATTGAATTTGAAGAAATTTTGATGATTGAGATTGGTATGTAGGACCAAAAACTAGATTATTGCATTATAAGTTTGTCAAAAAAATGTTGTAAAGTGTGTCAAAAGAAAGATTTTTATTTATTATTTACCCAATTTTTGTGGAAAAAAATTAAATTAACTATTTCTATGACATGAAATTTTATTATTATTTTTGAGAATTATGGCACTATAAGTTTGTCAAAAAAATGTTGTCAAGTGTGTCAAAAGAAAGATTTTACTTCCGTTTATTTATTTTTTACCCAATTTTTTTGGAACAAATAAAATTAATTATTTGTATGACATGAAATTTAATTATTTCGATTAATTCTCAAGACGCTACTGTTCCATTAAGTATGGTAAGTTAATGATATCCATTAGTTTACGTACACATTCTCAATGTGGTAGAATCATTACAATTAGTTGTTATTCAACTAATCTGAAAACCAATTTAATATGATCTAGGTTGATCGGGGGGTTAATTTTTATATGGGAGAAATTGTTTAACTATTCACAATTTCTCCCATATGAAATTTAATTATTATTATAAAGAATTATAAGTTTGTCAAAAAATAATGTCAAGTGTGTCAATAGAATGATTTTCATTTATTTTTTAGAAAATAATAAAATTAGTTATTTGTATGAAATGTAAATGATATTATTATTATTGAGAATCTGATTGCATTATAAGTTTGTCAAAAAAATATTGTCAAGTATTTCAAAAAAATGAATTCATTAATTTTTTAGCCAATTTTTTGGAAAAAAAATTAGTTGTTGTATGACGTAAATATGACATGGAAATTTTTGAATTTGTTATAGTTTTTGAAATGTTTTTGGAATTTTGAAAAAAACTTTTATTTTTGATTTTATAATAATTTTTGCAATATTTTTAGAATTTTGGAAAAAGTTTTAATTTTTGATTTTGTTATAATTTTTGCAATATTTTTAGAATTTTGAACAAAAAATAGAATTTTTGAATTCGTAAATTTTATATACATATTTTTAGAATTATGAAAAATGTTTCAATTTTTGATTTTGTAAGAATTTTCGGAATATTCTTAGAATTTTGAAAAATTTTAAATTTTTAATTTTATTATAATTTTTGGAATTTTGAAAGAGTTTAAATTTTTGATATTGTTATAATTTTTGCAATATTTTTAGAATTTTGGAAAAACTCTGAATTCTTCAATTTTTAAGAGTTTTTGGAATATTATTAGGATATAGAAAAAGTTTAAATATTTGATTTTATTCTAATTACTTCGGTCTGAAAGATGTTATGAAGGGTAATTCAAGCTCCATGAGTGAAATTCAAACCACTGTCCCTCACACATCAAATTTGCCTTAACCGAAATTTTCATAGTTATTTTCATATTTCCTTTACACATAATTTCTTATACTCCATCCATAGTCATCATCTACTATAGTTTCCGTTAAAAAAATTATTATCCTAAAACAGTTGTGTGATATTTTCCAATGTGATTTCCTATATTCAATCATTAATTGCTATAGGGTTTGCATAAAACAATTGTACAGTATCATTAATTCGTAGTTCCGCTATTCCCATGTAGATTTCCTACAATCGTTATATAATCCAATTTTTTGTTTATAATTATTTCCCAATTTATAGTACAGATTAATAGTGAAGACACTTAGTGGGGAGAAATAATTAACGAAAGATAGAAAAATTAATTCACCACGATCGTTATTTTGTTTGCCTATAAATACGCCTTGCCGCGTATAGAGGCTCTCTTATTCGATTGTCATTTTTGGAAATCAGCTGATTTCAGTTTTTGACGTCTGACAATAAAAAAGAAAATTTTTCAATTTGGTTCACATGACTTTGTGTATTTTTTTGTGGTTATGCCGAAGAACCAAGATATAAAATTGAATTTAGTTAATTTTTATGGCAATTGTTAGTTTTTTTTATCAAAATACTCGGCTTGTGATATTAGATTAAAAAAAATTTATTTATTCTTGTTATTTATTTGTATCCGAGATTATTATTATTAAACACCATATAATTAAATTATTAAAGGCTAATAGTGGCCATATTGTTAAGTGATTCTAGTGTTGTATTCAGTTACATGTTAACAAATCTAATTGTAATAGTAAAATTTTTTTTTGTAAATACGGCATGTTTTTATTTATGCTAGCTCATAAGTGAATTACAGAAAAAAAATTAGATCGAAATATAATAAAAAAAATTAGAAAGCTTAAAAGTGAGTGCATTGTTTTTTTTTGTACCGACCCGATCCAGTTATAACACAAAGCATAGTAATACAAATAATACCACGGTAACACAAGGGGCAGTTTAACCTGGTTATTGTTTTATTTTGGGCCGAGGAACATGACGGATTAAGGCGGATACCACGAGTTGGAGGAGCGGGAGTTATTCACATCATGTGGTGAGTCCTAATTTACTGTTATTTACAGGTATGAATGATTATGGGTAGTATGTAGGTGTATAAGTGTGTGAACGTGGGTGTGTGGATGGGAATAGCCCTATATGTAGAACTAATTCTGCATTTAACAATCATAAGATTTATTGTCAAGTAATTGTTTAAATTTTTCTTGGGAAATACCATTAGTAGATTTTCAATATAACTAGGTATTGGATAAATTAAACCGCGTGTCTTATAACGGTAGTGTAGGTTGTATGACTACAACAAATAAATTATTCATATATAACAGTTGTAGTCGATAAACCGGTAAGTTAATATACTTTGTTGTATTAAATTATTATTTTTTTTTGATTTGGTGGATCTAAAATAAAAATAAATTAAAGTGTTTTATTGAATATTATTTGGCAGACTAAGGAGGCTACCTTAATCTGAGAATTGTTTGATAATACAATATAGTATTCCACCAGACCACAACGATTGGTAAAACAATATAATTTTATAATCACGATAAAGAAGAAAAATCCTAGAAATGATTGCAACATCACTTCAAAGTCTACCTTTTGATAACTTTGATCACATCTGCAGTTATTTAGCGTTAAGTGATGTGCATAAGCTACTGCTCCCCTGTAGAATTTTTTAAAGTTACTCTCCTAACAATATAGGGTATGATAAAATCAAGATTAGAGTGAACCGCCTTGATTGTTATGCTACTTCTTTTGCAACTAAGTTACAACAATTACTGGAAGGTGAAACTTACTTCGAAACAATAGAGTTAGTTGAAATTAAAATGAAAGAATTTTCGGCTAAATTTGGACTTCGCATAAGAAGCATCACGCCTGAATCTGATGACTCTAATAATTTGCATATTTCGGCACTCGTACAACTATTTGCCTATCTCCATGATATTCGTATGCTTAAATTACAATCAGTTAAAATCAACTTTGTGAAAAACTAGCAAATAAAGAATTTCGGTCAGCAAGCAATTATGAAGACATGTGTTGTAAACAAAAAAAAAGGGGGAAATAAAACCAAACAACTGGACTGAAATTGTTATGTGTCAACCAAGTTGCGATATGATACAATTTTGTCTTGAACCCTTGCTGAATCAAGTAACGTCAACAAAGGCTCTAAGTTTAACCGATTTCAATACTGGAGATATCGTATGGATGATGGTGTGTATGAAGGTACGTGTCTTGGTGTGGGTTGTGGGGGAAAATCATGGGGTTAGACGTGGTGATCGTAGTTCTTTTCATGCAAAGGGGTCGCCAGAGTCTACTCATCTCACTTAGTTTTTTTTTTGATCGGTCTTTATTCTAAATACGCGGACTATACGATTACCTGTGTTGAAGCAGCAGGTATTCTTCTTTCGATCCCATAGGCAGTAGCTAGTCTGGGGCCTAAAATAATCTCATCCAGGTGAGCGGCTTCTATGCCACTTTATTGGTTAACAATGAAGCAGCGTTTCACTACAGAGAAGTAGGTATTACATACATGAACCAAAAGTGAAATTCTTACCCCCACTTTTTTTGACATTTCTCGACGTTTTAGGACCTACTGATTCTAAAAGAGAAAAAAAAATATGTATGTCTGTCTGTCCGCCGTCCGTCCGGCCGTCCGTCATTACCTACGCTGCAGGGAAAACCGCAGGAGGGATTTCCAAATGTTTTTCCTAAAAATATGTATACTCAAGGGACAGGTCCAAAAGGACGCTGTGTTTGATAACTTTACCGTACCGGAAGTGTGTCAAAAAATCATTAGGTGTGTCAAAAACAGCAAATCTTTAGATTTTTGGCTTAAAAAACGTTCATTTTAGGTGATTACGAGTAGGAACATTGAATTTGGAGAAATCTTGATGGTTGAGATTGGAATGTGAGATCTAAAACTAGATTATTGCATTATAAGTTTGTCAAAAAAATGTTGTCAAGTGTGTCAAAAGAAAGATTTTTATTTATTTTTTTACCCAATTTTTGGAAAAAAATAAAATTAATTGTATGTTTGAAATGAAATTTTATTATTATTTTTGAGAATTATGGCATTATAAGTTTGTCAAAAAAATGTTGTCGAGTGTGTCAAAAGAAAGATTTTTCTTTATTTTTTTACCCAATTTTTTGGAAAAATAAAAAATTAATTATTTGTTTGAAATGAAATTTTATTATTATTATTGGGAATTATGGCATTACAAGTTTGTCAAAAAAATAATGTCAAGTGTGTCAAAAAATGATTTCATTTATTGTTTTACCCAATTTTTTGGAAAAAAATGTTACTGTTTTTATGACGTAAATGTAATTGAAAATGAAATTGGACATGGAAATTTTTGAATTTGATATAGTTTTTGAAGTATTTTTGGGATCTTGAAAAAAGTTTGTATTTTTGATTTTGTTCTAATTTTTGCAATATTTTTGGATTTTTGGAAAAAGTTTTAATTTTTGATTTTGTAAGAATTTTTGGAATATTTTTAGAATTTTGAAAAATTTTAAATTTTTGATTTTCTTATAATTTTTGGAATTTTGAAAACAAATTCAATTTTTGATTTTGTAATAATTTTTGCAATATTTTTAGAATTTTGGAGAAGTTTGAATTTTTAAGAATTTTCGGAATATTATTGGAATTTAGAAAGGGTTTAAATATTTGATTTTATTCTAATTTTTGGAATATTTTTGGAATTTTGAAAAAAGTTTGATTTTATTTAATTTTTAAAATATTTCTGGAATTTTGAAAGAAATATAAATTTGTGATTTTGTAATACTTTCTCGAAACGCTAAATGGAGAGGTCTTGAGCAGTTTGCTGAGTGTATCATCTTTTCACTAAATTATTTTAATTTATGATCTGTTATAATTTTCCGGCAACGTATTGATGTTTCGTGTTAATTTTGTAATAAATTTCTAAACAGAGATAAAAACATACTTGTGCTATAACAAAGAGTTATGTTTGATGTTCATCGCTGCCCAAAACTAAAAACCTTGTCCTCCATATTTTTTGGGATATTTTTGGAATTTTGAAAAAAGTTTAAATATATGATTTTGTTATAATTTTTGCAATATTTTTAAAATTTTTGAAAAAAGTTTAAATCTTTGATTTTGTAATAATTTTTGGAATTTTGCAAAAAGATTGATTTTATTTAATTTTTACAATGTTTTTGGAATTTTGAAGAAAATATGAATTTGTTATTTTGGAATATTTTTTCGAAACGCTAAATGGAGAGGTTTTTCAGTAGTTTGCTGATTTCCTCATCTTTTCACTAAATTATGTTAATTTATGATCTGTTATAATTTTCCAGTAACGTATTGATGTTTCGTGTTAATTTTGTAATAAATTTTTAAACAGAGATAAAAAAACTATAACTATAACAAAGAGTTATGTTTGATATACATCGCTTCCCAAAACTAAAAACAATGTCCTCATAAAAGTTTTATGCCGAAAACTATAACAAAATCCTTAACCAAAACCGAAGTCTTGTTATCTCAGAGCTTGAGATTTCAGCCCCTCCATATTTTTTAATTTATATTTCTTTCTAGTTTTGACATATAAGTGTGGCTCGAAATTTGTTAAGAAATTTAGGGACAAAGAAATATTAATATTTGGTTTACACCAGAATCAAAAAGGTACATACTATACTTATAAGGTCGACTATGGTCGATGTTAACAGTTATCAAAAAAGTACGTATCAAATATTTGATAGGATGATTTGCTACGTATCAAATTAGGTACGTAGCAAATAGGTATTATTTTTACGGTATAAACAATAAAATTTGGTATGACATATAAAACAAAAATAAATAAATTTATTTTATATATGTAAATTTATGCTTCATGTGATTTTTTAGCTGAAATTAAAAGTAAAAGCATTTTAGCAAGCATATAAAAAATGTTTACAATTTTTTATAAAAAATATGTGAGCAGTTCTTTTTTTCTAACCAAAATAATAATATTGAAAAAGACGAGCTAAAATTAAAATGTCATACCTAATTAATAGGCCAGTAGTAATAGGAGAAAAAATTAGAAAAAAAAAAAATAATTCGTTACAGCAAACTGACAGTGGGATATTGTAGAACACGATATTGTAAAAGAGGGAAACATAAATCGAACCAGCAGCTGCTATCCGGGGGAGAATGGGGAGGGTTTTTAGGGGTTGAAAGGGGTTTTTCGTGATTTCTGGCTAAACCGTGCATTCTATCAAAAAGAATTATATGTAAAAGTTGTAGGGAATAAAAAGATCTACACTTTTTGTTTGGACCATTTTTACCCTCACCTCAACATTTTTCGAAAAAAATGCAAAAAACCGATTTTTTTCTTTTTTCTTGTTTTCTTTTACAAAAAAAATTTTATGAAGTTCAAATTTTGGAAAAAGATACCTCCATTTATTGGAAAAAGGCAGCAATTTTTTCGGAGGGAAATATTTAGACGTTGTTGTTAAAATTAATTTTTTTGAAAAAAAAACCAAATTTTTAACTGCGATTCCTCTTAAAACTACGCTCCCTAATGAGTTCAGTTTTGACTCATTTACTCGTTCTTACGTCTATTTTTGATAAGTGGTAAAAAAATGGTACACTGTTATGGACAAAAAGGCGGGAAAATTGAAAAAACCGAGAAAATCGCTTTTTTTCGTGGTAATTTGCATATTTATCGTTGAATAATCGTTATTAATTAATAAAATCATTTAAATTTTTAATGATAAACGTAAACGACGATCATTTGGAAATAAATTAATGAATAATTATATGCTTTCGTTACTTTTAGTTTATTTAGGTAACAAAAAAGTAAATTTTATTCTTCAAACATGGCGATCTCAAAAAGTACCTTTTAGTTTTCTTTCATGTTTTTTATATTTTATAGATTTGTTATTTACTTAAAACTTACTAAACCTATAAGGACAATTGTTATTTTTTGTTTTTGAGAAAACACATTTGAATATAGGTTGATTTTTTTTGTACTTTGTGCCATACACTTAACCCAAGTTTACTGATTCTATTAAACTTATTTTGGGTTTAGAAGGTACTAAATGAGGTTTAAAGGAAGGTACTAAATAAGCTTTTTTTGGGTTTTCTGAAGGTTTAATATTTTACCCAAAACATACTCAAATTACAGACAGACGTTTTGTTCGACGATAAAAACCAATTCGAATATTTGTTAGCAAAAATATGCCAGTTGCAGATTTTGCTGAAATTTATCAAATAGATAGTGAATTTTCCTTTCAATTACAATAAAAAATTCATATTAAATTAAAATATATCATATATTAATTATCATATATTATAAACTAAAATAAGCATTAAATATTTTAGAAAAATGAAAATTTTGCCAATCCCACGTACTTTCGAAATCAAATTGCTCAAGAACGGCTTTACCAATTTTATCAAACTTTTTTTTTTTTGTAGGTGATTAGTTAATCGTTTGAAAAAAAAAATAATTAATTGTTTTCGTAATTAATTTTTAAATTAAAATATTAAAAAACTTTTTTAAAGTTGGCGCTTGGGTTGAAGATCAATTGAAATTTAATTTATTTTTTTTTGTAAAAACAGTTCTATCTTTACTCTAAAATATTACAAATTTACAAGGAGGCTAATATTCGTGTTCTTGAGATATTTAATTTTTAAGATTTTTAGTACGACTGAAATTCTAATTGTTGATTATTTCTTCGAACAATTTTTATCAAGTTCGAAAACGAAAGCATCTAATTATTCATAAATTTATTTCCGAATGATCGTTGTTTACGTAATAATAAAAAAAATAATATGATTTTATTAATTAGTAACAATTGTTCAACGATAAATATGCAAATTACCACGAAAAAAGCAATTTTTTCGGTTTTTTCAATTTTCCCGCCTTTTTGTCCATAACAGTGTACCATTTTTTTACCATTTATCAAAAATAAACGTAAGAACGAGTAAATGAGTCAAAACTGAACTCATTAGGAGGCGTAGTTTTAAGAGGAATCGCAGTTAAAAATTTGGTTTTTTTTTTCAAAAAAATTAATTTTAACAACAACGTCTAAATATTTCCCTCCGAAAAAATTGCTGCCTTTTTCCAATAAATGGAGGTATATTTTTCCAAAATTTGAACTTCATAAAATTTTTTTTGTAAAAGAAAACAAGAAAAAAGAAAAAAATCGGTTTTTCGCATTTTTTTCGAAAAATGTTGAGGTGAGGGTAAAAATGGTCCAAACAAAAAGTGTAGATCTTTTTATTCCCTACAACTTTTACATATAACTCTTTTTGATAGGATGCACGGTTTAGCCAGAAATCACGAAAAACCCCTTTCAACCCCTAAAAACCCTCCCCATTCTCCCCCGGATAGCAGCTGCTGGTTCGATTTATGTTTCCCTCTTTTACAATATCGTGTTCTACAATATCCCGCTGTCAGTTTGCTGTAACGAATTTTTTTGTTGTTAAAATACTATTTTTCCTGGCCTATAATAAGAGTTTACATCAACGTATCAAATTAAAAAAGTATGATGTTGAAAACGGTTAACAAATATGATACGTAGCTAATTAGGTACTGGTGTAAACTTAGTGTGAATTTAACTTGTGGTCAAACAGGCTAACCAATTTTAATAAATTTTGTTTGTTCAAAAGATACTAAGTAAGGTATTATAAAAATATTCCAATGGTAAAAACAAACATACAAACATATAAACAAACGTAGAGTTTGACTCTACGAAGACTAGAATAAGAAAAAAACTACAATTTTAAATTGAATATAAACAGAAATGTTTAACAATGAATGTAAAACTCGATTGAATGATACACGTTTTAATGTATGTACATATATAATATTAATACCAAGAAGTAATCGATTTTTCTTAATTAGTAATTATCGAATTTATGTTATAGCTTGTAAGTGATAGTTAAGTAATTGTATTTAAGGTTCTAGCCATACTACGACAAAAAAAAACAAATTTATATAGCAATCATCTTCTTTTTGGACTTTGAAATAGCAATTGAACACACACCATCGTTTCTTTTTCCTTTATTATTCTTGTAACTATTTACCCCAAGTTTTCTCACAAACAACCCAAACTGTATTAAAACTTTCATTCAAACAAATATCGAACGTTTGAGACAAATAATCTTCAACATATACTTAATCCAAATTACAAATAAGATGAAACTCAATTCAAACTAATTAAATTAAGTTTCACTGTCAATTCAATTATGGATAAAATCAATGAAATAAAAATGAAATTTTGTTTTCGTAAATTCATATTCGTACACACAGCACAGCTACAAACAAAAAATTTAAGAAAAGAAAATTAAATTATTATTTATTTCCATTTTTTTTTCTTATGGAAAAAATATTGTAAACAAAAACAGGAAAATGTAATATTAAAATACCAACCGTCATACATATTGAGATAAAATGTTGGAAAGCTTGGTTTCTTCTACAATGAAATACATATATAAATTATAATTCTAGAAAAGAAAATCTGAGAAAATCTTTTACAATTGTGTGGTGTGGTCTGGGTTTGTCTTGCGATTAAATTGATACTGAGTATACTTACTCTGACGTTTAATGTTGTTCGTTTTATTGAATCGAGAGGATGAATTTTTTTTTTCTATGAAAAAACTGTTAAGATTATCGTGTTTGAATCGAGATGAATTGACATTTATTTTAATGAGTTTCTATTTATAAAATTTTATTTTGTGCTGTTATTATGACAATTGGATGATTCTTTAAATACATTTTATCTCTGGTCTAGTGATTATGAAACGTATTATCCTTAAAAAATTAACAACAGATTCTTTATCAATAAATGACAAGTGGAAAAATAGTATATTTTGTTAAAAAAGATGATCAACACCACGTTTTCTGGAGTGATCATTTGTTAACGAGCGACGCTAGCAAGGCAAGTTCTCAAATGAAAAACGTTTCATCTACGATTTATATTTATAAACGAGATTATAAATTATATTAGAGTATAATATACAACATTCAAACCAAAAACATGTTATATATTTGAATCGCCAATTTCGAAAAGGGCTCATCTCAGATATTTGAAATTTTACAGGAGATACAAAAAACCGAGTTTCTTTTGAACAGTTCGAATTGGGAAAGCATTTTTTTTATCTAACTGCTAATAGTTAAGTTGCATCAGTGCATACTAAAATAGTTTCTTTCAATGAAAGTGTGTCGGGGAAAACGGCTGTTACAGTTTTATGAGATAGGTCCGAAATTCATTCAATGACTTAGATGGTTTTAGTAATAAAGCGGCATTATGAAAGAATATATATTATTAAAAAAACATTTTTATTATTTTATTATAGGTTTCTTTTTGATTTTAAATTTTAAATTTAATTTAATGGCTGCTCTACCCTTTACAATGCCTCCACCGATAATATTGTCATTTGATTCTGGGTTATACTAAATATTTGTATTATTCTGATGTTTGGCAAAACAATAAACATTCAAATAGATCATAACAGCATCACTTAAACCAAAAGAATCGAATAATAAGTAAAATACTATTTTAGAATATGGTTTTTGCTTAACAGATTTTAAAAACCCCATATAGAAAAAACCGAAAAAGTCCATTTTGAAAAAAATCCGAGTTGAGCCCTTTTCGAAATTTGCCATTCATTTTCATTTAAGCTAAAAAATGTGTTCACAGGGGGTTAACTATTTATGAAAACGTATTTTTCTAATACATACAATGGTAGACAAATATTTATTTATTCTGATTTGTTTTAATTAATTTTAACTATGTCTTGCTTACCTGAAATTTATTGCAGACTATAAATTAAATTAAACAGTATCATTAATCTTCATTTTCAAGAAAAATATCTGAAAATATAAAAAAAAAATTTATTCTTTTTTACCAATTGTGTCAATTTCTGTTGTTAAAAGTTAAAAATAGGATCAAAGTTGTATCCTTGATTTTGGTGTTAGTATTAAAAAAAATGAAAATTAAAAGTCTAAAACAGTCTCAAACTACCAACTGGCATGTTAAGGATATTGTGTGAATTATAGATACTCATTCTGTTTTTCAAATTTGACTGTAGTTAAAGTAAAAGAAAAAACTAAAGGAGAATAACACACCGAATTGTTGATGAACTACTCAAAGTGTTGTTCAAATGTTTTTGATTTTAAATTAAAAAGACTTCTTCTATACTTAAACAAAAAATTTATTTTTCTAAATATATTTTTAGTCTTTAAGAAACTTTCTTCAGAGAATGAATTCTGATTTCTATAAGTATTATCCCAATAATTCAGTCTCTGAATATGGTCTCTTGGAGACTGAAAATATATTAAAAAAAAAAATTTAAAATACACAATTTTTTGGAAACGAACTAAAAAGTAAAACAAAAATTTTGCATTGGCTCAACGTAATGATGCAAAGAAACAAACAATATGTTCGCGCAAACTTCTTATCTTTTATAATTATATTTTCTTTCGAATTGTTAGAAGAAATGAAATATTTAAATAGTATTTGATACATCTTAGCTAATAGTCAAAAATCTAGTGTTTCCATCCATGCTAAGATGGATCAAATACTATTTAAATATTTTTTTTTCTTACAGAACATATCAATTTGAAATAAAATATAATTTTATAAGACATAAAGTTTGTATAGTAGAATTTTTTTGCCAGCGAATTTTTGGCAGATAGGACGCAGCAAGAGATAAAAGATGAAACAAAAAGTAAAATAGAGATGTATTATTTATTTTGGGATAAATTTGTTTTCAAAACAATTATATTAGTTAAATTTCTACTTCTAGTTCGTACCAATTGTTTGTTGTGACATTTGTTTACATAGGCGTCGTTATTTTTACTATAATTATTTTTAATTATCAAAATTTTGTTATATTTCCTACAAAATCACTAATATTTCTTATTTCTACTAGATTTTGAGTTTCTATTATAATTGGTTGAATTTCAATAGTAATTTATAAATTTTATGCGTGTTTTTTGTCCATTTCAATGGGACCCCAATAGTTTTTTTTTAATATTTTAATTGAGACACTGAATATTCCGCGCATGTGCAAACAATATGCGCATAACAAACAAATTTCGAATTCCCTGGCAAAAAATTCTACTACACGAAGGTATCGTTTGTTTTTTGCAACATAAAGTTGTGTGAATGCAGAATTTATTTTTTACTTTTTAGATCTATTCCAAAAACTCGTTTTTTTAAATTTTTCATTTTAAAGGTTTTAGTTACATATATATTATTTCGAATCAATGTATTATTTAATGATCATCAATTTTTTGTTGATGTTAGGTTAGACACATAACTTTAAATTCAAAAGAAAAATATTTAGTGTTTGTTGTAGAATTCTTCTGGTAAGATTGCGACGTAGACTGTATACATTCTAAAGATGATAATATAATATATCAAACAAGAAAAGACCATTCCATTCTATTCATTTCTGCTAATGTCTCGCCGTAGAAATTTAATGCTTTGACAGAACCAAAAATCTTTTTTTTTCATTAAACAATCTATGTTCGACGACTCGATTTTAGTTTGTAAGGGGAGTCCGCTATATAAAGAAGTAAATTTAATTCGTCTATAACTTTTTATTTATGATCCAATTTGTGTGAAAAATCTTTAAAATCTAAGTTACACTAATATCAGTTAGCAGTGAAAATTTGAAATGAATCCATTTGCGAATAAAAAAGCCTTAGGCTCCACAAAATTTTCGTTAGCGTATTAATATATAAGATTATCAATGATCTGTCACGTTTGACTCCAATTAGATGATTGCGATTTTTTTGTAAAGTAGAGACTTAGCGTAATAATTAAAAATTAAAGAAAAAATCTTACGTTTTTTGTATGCGCTAAAAAGAATTATATTTTATAGGTTTCATAACCATATTAAAATTATCTAACACCAGTAAAATATGAAATTTTATTGATGTTTTTAAATTTGTATGGTAGGTTTACATGTAGATTCCAAAGTAAAATATTTAAAATAATTTCCTTTATATTCATCTGTGTTCTCGATCTGTCGAGAATAGAAATAAATAGCTTTTGTTCCAATTCACACTGCAAAGGCATTAACTAAAAAGAGAACACATTTCACAAGTTTACATGGGCCGTACCATCATACAAAACACAACTTGAATAATTTTAAAAATTACACTGTGAGACAAATCCGTGACAATTTCTCCTATATGATACTTACTAACTTCAAATCGATATACCTCGATTCCTAAACGTGACCCAGCGAAACGCCGGAACACGTTTAACTTTTTTTTTTACCGATATAACTTTTCCTGGTAGTCAGAACCCCAGCGGATTTTGGCTGTCGCACAGTGTTATCAGTATCAAATTATCAGATAATTCGAAATAATTTTTTGCCAAAAATTTCGAAAGCAAGTTACGGCCTCGTGCTTTAACAATACCACTTGCTTAAGGAATTTTTCGAAAAAATTATGAGAATTTATCAACGAACGAGAGGAATTCGTTTAGGAAATTTTTTGCTATTTTGCATTTATTCATATATTTTTTATGAATTGAACGTATGAATGAACGTATAAATATTTGAACGAATGAACGTAGAAATATTTGTTATTAGTATAATTCAAATGTTATTGGTGAAATTGAATGATGTCATTACATTTTAGAGAATTTCATTGGTTTAAATTAAAATAAAACTAAGGCAAAAAGTTTTCAATGGTAATCTCCCAATCTCCCAAGAGCGGTGATAATTCGAAATAATTTTTTGCCAAAAATTTCGAACGCAAGTATATTGCTTGAGTTGCTTGAGTACTTGCTTGAGTTGCTTGAGTACCACTTGCTTGAGTAATTTTCCTATAAATTATGAGAATTTATCAACGAATGAGGGGAATTCATTTACATTTCTTTTATATTTTTTTCATTTCTTTATATATTTTTTATGAAGTATATTTTGGCCTACTGCGATATCAGTTAATTATTTCAAAACTTATTTGATAATTTTTAATATCCCAATAGGCCAGGCGTATAACTATTTGCATTCTAATATAATTCAAATGTTATTGGTGAAATTGAATGATGTCATTACATTTTAGAGAATTTCATTGGGTTAAAATAAAATAAAACTAAGGAAAAAAAAATTTCTAGGCAATTTCTCATTTTATTGCTATTAAACGATTTAAGTTTGTTTATAAAGTATTAATTACTATACATCCAGCATGATATACAACATTATGTAGGTCATAAAAGCGAAATAAAATTTTTTTAAATTTTCATACAAAGTTGTATAGAAAACGTCGACAATTTTGATATTCTTTTATGTGCTACTTCAGAACAATATTTTATAATCTTGTAAAACAACTAGTTTTACGTTATGACCGTTATTTATTTTATACTTTGATGAAGTATTTCTAATTAAGAAACACAATAGTCTATATAGCCTATATCGGTCTGAAAACAAGCCTTCTAAATACTAACGTATTTACTAAATCCATGTTCAAATTAATTTATGAAAAAGTAAAGTTTAGTTTAGCTATGTGTTAACTTAAATTGATTATTTTGTTTTTTAAGTAAGTACAATAGTTGTTACAAAGTTGTTTGTTAATTTTTTTAAAATGAATTATAATGTGAAAAATTTTTTGTAGACCTAACCTGATGATGAAATTATATATTTCGAAACGTTGGCAAAAAATAAAAAATTTTGTTTCCACATAGATTTAGTAAATACGTTAGTATTTAATTTGCGAACAGTTCCAGAAACGATGACCGGACAGATAAAACGCAAAAGGGTCTACTGACAAACAAAAACATACAACTAGTGTGCTTGCTTAACAGTATTAATAACATCAATAAACCCACACTTAGAAACGCAATCACAAAGTAGTTTCGCAACCTCATTCTGACCAAAATTATCAATGAAAACATTTTCAGTAACTGAAATGCCTCGGCGCCAGATTTTTATGATTTTTATTTTCAATATGAGAGAACTGTAACTTAGCGATACTAAAGACCAAAGTTCACAATTTCTGACCAAACAACTAGCTAAACTACAACAAAGAACTCAGATAATCAAACTAGTACAGCTGCGGTACTGTAGATAGTCCAATGAATGCAACAAGACTCCAAAAATAGAGAAAAGGCTAGAGATAAAGAGAGAGTGAAAGAAAAAAAAAGAACAGAGAGAATGAGAGAGAGGGAGAGAGAGTCTCTGAAGATCCTTGCCTGTTATTAAACAGTTTATCCCGACCAACCATCATATCAACACGAAATGGCTAGCTACCTCCGATAGTATCATTTAAAATTAACATCATTAAAATATTTTGTAAGCACACTATAAATTTTAAAACAAAGCCTTCTCCCAAACCCAGAAACATAATTGACTTATAACGTCAAAATACCTACTTGTTTGTTTCTACTTTCTGAAAATTCAATACGTTCGGAGGAAAAACTAATTAATTTCCGTTATCTGTCACGTATTCGCCAAATGAAAGAATAATAAATTTAATTCTAATAAATTTTTTGACACTTTAAAGTCTTCTAAATCATTCATTTAAATATGATAGAATTTTATGTCTTTTATCCCTCAACAGAGAATTTTTGTTTTTCGTATCACAAAAGCTCATTAAAAGTAATTAGAAAAAAATAAAAAAAATTAATTAAAAAGTATTTCAGTTATATAGTTATAGCATACAACAATAAAAAGTTGTCATTTGAATTTTCTTTTTATATATGAATCAACCGACGTATGTACGTATGTTATTTTGAATTTTTAGTTATTATTTCAGAATGTAATTACAATTTGGTTTTTATTGTAGGGAGTTTTAATTAAAGAACTACGTCGTTGTCATGGACAAGGATATCATTATTTTAAAAATGTATGAGTTACCAAAATAACAACAATATGACTGTGATTAGATATCTATAGCTAAACAAGACAAAAAATCGATTTTGTAATTAACAGCTTAGTATGTTCTTGAATTTATAAAAACTTTTCACTTAAAAGCTCTTCAATACAACCACAAATACGATTGGAATAAAAGTATAAGATTTCTTAACAAGAAATTTAAGAAAATATATATTTCAATTCTTCATAATTCTTAAAAGCTAAATTTTAATATTTCACTCCACTCTCAGTTTTAAAAGCTCTATTTTTTTCCTATCAAATCAAAACTTTGTTCAATTTTCCTTTAACATTTTGCTGCTTTGAACTTTTTCATTAAACAATATTTTATGATATTTAGATGAACAAAAAAAGAAAAACTATACAAATAAAATGAAAATATGAAAAATAATGAAAAAGTTTTATCAATTCCAAGTATCGAGTGCAAAACTAGATTCGATCTAATTAGAGTAGAATTTTACTTGTTAACTCAATAAAGTGTTTTTATTCTTCTCAGACAATTTTCTTAGAATTAATATTATTGCTTTAGGTTTTTTTAATTAATCAAAAATTGTAAAAAAATGTTTTTTTATTCGCCTATATATTAAAGTGTTACTTTATTACTGTGATTTGCGGCTTTAAAGTATCACTTTTCAACTATTTATTTTGTCGTCATAGCTACGTTCAAAAAAGTAAAAAGCATTTGTATTTGTTTAAATTCTATGAAAAATAAATTTTTTTATCAAAGCAACCCGCAAATGCAAAATTTCATTATCCAATTAAAATAGTTGTTATCATTTGTTGTCATAGAATTTGGAAAAAATAATAAATATTTTTTCAAAGGTTACTTGTTCCACATATTTTTATTTTAAAATTTATGAAAATTATAATTTTAATTTAGAATAAACAACTTTTCTTAAAATATTTTGCTTGCGGCGAATAAAAAATAGTATATGATGCACGGACGTAAACTATTTTGGACTTAATGTGGGTGCAAATCTCGGCTAGCGCCTCGATTTGCAAACTCCACATCCGTCCAAAATCTTTAGCTTTACGTCCTAGCATCATAATGTACTATTGTGGTTTTTGTTACAGATTGTTTACTGTTTACTGAAACACGTTTGAATAGGTTTTAGATAAGATCAAATTAAGTCTTATATAATTTTTATGTGTAAGATGTGCTTTTTTATTTTAAGGAATAATTTTTTTGTTGGTTGGTATATCTATATACAATATACATAAGTAAATTGGATTTTTTTTTCTGACTATAATTGAAAAAATTTCAGGTAACTTTTATGTAATTAGTTGATTGACAGGGGGTTTTGTTGATATTTTGTGGATATTATACAACGATTTTCGTGGGGAAGATAAGGCATTTTTATGTAATGAAATTTATTACCAATAGTTTTAATGAAAAAATGATTCAACAAAATTGCATTTGTTTCATGTTTTTCCAACTATAAACGCTCTTTAAATTTAGATTTGTAAAATACAGACAACAAATTTAATTTAAAATGTAAATACATGATAATTCCTAGTGTGGTGCATACCTACATCTTCCCATGATATCTCATAGATCAGGTCATTAAAGATGATTTCTCAAACTTGTAAAATCAAAACATGCATATCTGTTAAAGTAAAACACATATTCCATTCAATTCATTTAGCGTATGAAGAAATTTAAAGTTTATTTTGAATCAAAATTCTATGTCATGAACTAAATGATTAAATATGTCATTCGCTGATATTGTAATACATTGTTTAAAATTTCAAGTTTAAACATTTTTGTTTCAGTAACATTGAAAACAAATTTTATTTTTGTATATACATAATTTGTTGAAGTTTCATTTATTTTTATGAAATATAAACATAGGAAATAAATGAAAAGCAAATTGTGTGAACCAATTAATATTTTGTATTTTGAAACATTTATAAAATGTATATTTCTATATTATGAAATAGAAACATTTTATAAAAATGTTTTTGCACAATATTTTTATATTAGATGATAATAATTTTATATAATAATATTTTTGAATGGATGAAGGTTTTGAGAAACAGGCAGAGTAAGGAAAAGATTTATTGTGTATATATATATATATATATATATATATATATATATATATATATATATATATATATATATATATGTATATATATATATATATATATATATATATATATATATATATATATATATATATATATATATTTATATATATATATATATATATATATATATATATATATATATATATATATATATATATATATATATATATATACATATATATATATATATATATATATATATATATATATATATATATATATATATATATATATATATATATATATATATATATATATATATATATTAGGGTTATGTGGAAGGGAAAAAATCTTCATGGGCCCCCCGCGATTCTGATTTCTGGAGTTGTACTGAGCAAAAAAGTCCACTAGACCATATATCTACGGTGAAAATCGAGCTTGCGAATTTTTGCTTGAAGTTTTTTTGTCGTAATTTATATTTTGTGAAAACTTGCTTAGGTTCATATCTCGTAAACCTTTTAAAATTTCACGATGAATAAAATAAGTAAATTGTAGCTCTTGACCTCAGCTACAAGTTTACTGAAAAATCAAACCGAAAAAAATCACATCTTCATGACCAAAAACACGAAAATTCCAAACATTTACCATTTTTTTAACCGTTTTGAGGTCATAGCAGCCAAACTGCAGAAAATTAAAACTAATAATCTAACAGAAAATTGTAGCCAATCAAATATTTTATTATTAATTTTTTATGATATACTAACCACATCTGAACATTTCTTCATGCAGTTTTCGCCCTGCAGAAGTGATAATTTATCGCGAACATACCGAAAAATTACCATTGTTAGTTGTTTATAATTTAAACTCATCAAAAACGTTCTATTTGTTATTTTACTTCGGTCTGAAAGACCTAAGTATTACATTCATGAGCTAAAAGTGAAATTCTTACCCCCACTTTTTTTGGCATTTCTCGACGTTTTAGGACCTACTGATTCTAAAAGAGAAAAAAAAAATTTGTCTGTCTGCCGGCCGGCCGTCACAACCTACGAAATCTAGAAAACCGCTGGACGGATTTCAAAAATTTTTTTCTTCTAAAAAAAGGTTTACTCAATGGGAAGAGCCGAAAGGACGATGTGTTAGATAGCTGTACCGGAAGTGTGTCAAAAAATTGTCAAGTGTATCAAAACAAGGAAATTTGCATATTTTGTTGCCTAAAATACGTTCATTTTAAGTGATTGGATTGGTATGTGAGACCAAAATCTAGATTATTGCATTATAAGTTTGTCAAAAGAATGTTGTCAAGTGTGTCAAAAGAAAGATTTTTATTTATTTTTTTACCCAATTTTTTGGAAAAAAATAAAATTAATTATTTGTTTGAAATGAAATTTTATTATTATTATTGTGAATTGTGGCATTATGTCGAAAAAATATTGTCAAGTGTGTCAAAAGAAAGATTTTTATTTATTTTTTTACAATTTTTTGGAAAAAAGTAAAATTAATTATTTGTTTGAAATGAAATTTTATTGAGAATTATGGCATTATAAGTTTGACAAAAAAATGTTGTCAGGTGTGTCAAAAGAAAGATTTTTATTTATTTTTTTACCCAATTTTTGGAAATAAGTAAAATTAGTTATTTGTTTGAAATGAAATTTTATTGAGAATTATGGCATTATAATTTTGTCAAAAATATGTTGTCAAGTGTGTCAAAAGAAAGATTTTTATTTATTTTTTACCCAATTTTTTGGAAAAAAATAAGATTAATTATTTGTTTGAAATGAAATTTTATTGAGAGTTATGGCATTATAAGTTTGTCAAAAAATTGTTGTCAAGTGTGTCAAAAGAAAGATTTTTATTTATTTTTTTACCCAATTTTTTGGAACAAAATAAAATTAATAATTTGTATGACATGAAAATTATATATAAATTAATTAATAAATTGTATGACATGAATATTATATATATTTGTATGACGTGAAAACTGTAGAGAAATAAAAAATTATAAGTTTGTCAAAAAAATATTGTCAAGTGTGTCAAAAAATGATTTCATTGATTTTTTTAGCCAATTTTTTGGAAAAAAATGTAGCTGTTTTTATGACGTAAATGTAATTGAAAATGAAAATGGACATGGAAATTTTTTAATTTGTTATAGTTTTTAAAAATATTTTTGGAATTTTGAAAAAAGTTTGTATTTTTAATTTTGTAATAATTTTTGCAAAATTTTTTAGAATGTAGAAAAAGTTTTAATTTTTGATTTTGTTATAATTTTTGGAATATTTTTTGAATTTTGAAAAAAAATAGAATTATTGAATTTGTGAATTTTATCTATATATTTTTAGAATTTTAAATTTTTGATCTCATTATAATTTTTGAAAAAAGTTACAATTTTTTTGATATTGTTTTAATTTTTGCAATATTTTTAGAATTTCGGAAAAAGTTTGAACTAGAATTTAGAAAAAGTTTAAATATTTGATTTTATTACAAATTTTTGAAATAATTTTGGGATTTTGAAAAAAGTTTGTGTTTTTGATTTTGTTATAATTTTTGCAATATTTTTAGAATTTTTGAAAAAACTTTTAATCTTTGATTTTGTAATAATTTTTGGAATATTTTTAGAATTTTCAAAAAAGTTTGATTTTATTTAATTTTTACAATGTTTTTGGAATTTTGAAAATATGAATTTGATTTTGTAATATTTTCTCGAAACACTAATTATTAAATTTATTATATTTATTATAAAATTTACAATATTTATTATAATTATAATAATTATAATTTATAATATTTATTATAAAAGCAAAAAAGTGCAAAAGCAATATATTTTAATCAAATTCTATTGAAGTTGGCGGTTATGCAGTTGATGTTCGCTTCAGGGACTTTCATTGAAGTTGACGGTTATGATGTTCGCTTCAGGAACCCCTGATATGAGAGTCTGAAAACATAACCTCAAATACAGTTTTTACCCAGAAATGGTGTCAAAAAATTTAACAAATGTCTGTTTTAGGATTTATTCAGAATCTAGATTTTTTGGCATTTTCGTGTTTTTGGTCATGAAGATGTGATTTTTTTCGGTTTGACTATCCAGCAAATTTGTAGCTGAGGTCAAGAACTACAGTTTACTAATTTTATTCATACTAAAATTCCAAATGGTTTACGAGATATGAGCCTAAGAAAATTTGCAAGTTTTCACAAAACATAAATTGCGACAAAAAAACTTCAGACAAAAATTTGCAAGCTCGGTTTTCACCGTAGACATATGGTCTAGTATATATATATATATTAATAGGAATATATATATATATATATATATATATATATATATATATATATATATATATATATATATATATATATATATATATATATATATATATATATATATATATATATATATATATATATATATATATATATATATATATATATATATATATTAATAGGAATATAATTTAGAGCATAGTATTAAGAGTATTAAGAAACTATGAAGACAGACATAATCTGATTAGTCAGAGTCTGAGTTTTTTTGTAAAATAAAAAGATATAAGATGACTATCTTATCTTTTATTTGTAAACAATGGAGAAGATAGAGGACCAACGCAAAATCAATTTAAAGGCCATTGTCTAAATTGAGGAATAACCCTTTTTTGGTTATCCGTATTTTGCGTTAGGGACTACAAGCACCACTGAGAAAGAGGAACAGTCAAGAACAGTTTACTAGACTCTCTTTAAACAAATAATTCGTTATAATCAAATCATTATAACTTTTTAATATTGCCGTGATAGGATCTTTAATCTATAATTACGATCCAAATATTCAAAATTATCGAGTTTATGTTTTACATTTTATTTTTTAACGATATTCTTCATTGCCTATATTTCTACAAAGCATCCATTATATCCAATTATGATAAAAACTTAGCCATATAATAAAATTCAAATTCTCAAAAACTCATAAGATTTCCTCAAGGAATCGTGTAATAAAATACAAACACCAAAATTTGATTGAATTCTTGATTTTTGTTATCCATAAACCATAACGCAACAAACAAAAAATATCGTCAAGTTCCATCTATTTTTAGGATATTTATATGTATTATATGTACAAACAAAAATTTTACAAGAATTTAGTCTTTATAACTTTTTTTGGAGTAATGAAAGAAGTATGAAAAAAATCAAATTTTTAGAAATCTTATATGGTATTTCCTTCCTTCCTTCCAATTTTATATTTTATTTCTTCCATAAACATACGAACGACTACAACTTTTTTTTGCTATTTCAAGGTAAGCAGGGCCGGTTTTACCATGGGTGCAATGGAGCGACCGCACCCGGCGCCAGTTCAAAAGGCGCCAAAATTAGGCAAATTTTTTTTAGCTTTTTTGTTTTTGGTTTTATTAAATTTTGAGAAAATAAAATTCTAATTTTGCAGTGTTTTTATCTTTTTTTTATCTCAAAATCTACTATTTCTTATGGGTGAACTAAATTCTATTACAATTATTATTTATAAATGCACTATACAATTCATAACGATTTTTTCTTTTCATCATCATCATAAAATTTAAACAAACAGAAAAAAACTATTCGTATGCTCGATTTGTGTAGTAAAAATGAATTCGTTTTCATACTCGCCGAAGTTTATTGTTTTAATTCTTAAACATTTACAAATTTCGGGTACGGCTCGGCTAATGAATCGTTTGTTTATTAAAAAAAAAATTGTTTTCGACGCTCGTGAAAAACTATATTTGATTGGATGCCGACCTAATATATTTAATATTTATCATTTACTACTGAAACTAAGGAGTAACGATTGATAATAGTATAATTAAGAATATTAATTAGTTCGTTTCTGGTAAATATCAAACTACTAATATGGAGCATATAGGACATAGCAATTAAGGTAAGTTAACTATTTATTTACATTATCAACAATCAACATTTACAGTTAAAAGCTTTTTGTATTCTTTTTATTTATAAGAATTGAAAGTTTTAGTACTTTATTCACCATTATTAGGTCAAGCCAACTTTGATTTACACAAAATTAAGTTACCTAAATATGTCACAAATATTAAAAAATAAAAAATCTGGTTGGGAAAATAAAAAAGAGAAAGAACGCAGGCAGAGAGAAGCTCAAAAACAGAGTAAGGCGCTAAGCACTTTTTTCAATAAAGCGTCATGTTCACATATACCAAATGATATTAACGAAAGTGAACTACACAATAAAAAAAAAAAGATGATGCATCGCATGAAGCAACTACATCTGATTGTACTGATAAGTCACACGAAGCAAGTACTCAAGAGGTCACTTTCGAAGAAGTATCGGATAACGTTGCTTCTGTTGCTTTTGCATCAAACAGTTCTTTAGCATATGCATCTGAAATACCTACAGATCCTGGTAAGTGGAAAATAATAACAGATCGAATGAGACAAGTTTTGGTTGAAAAAGGCCCTCCAATTCAAATGCAGGACGAAAATTTTGCTATCGACGACAATGGCCGTCATTTTTCCGCTTCATATTATAGTCGCACTTTGTCTAATGGTGAAAAATATTCTAGACGGTGGTTACTATATTCTGTTTCAAAAGATGCAGTTTTTTGTTTTGCTTGTATGTTATTTTCAAAAACTAAAACAAACTGGGGTGTGTGTGGAACTTCAGATTGGGTTCATATGTCCCGTGATTTAAAACGACATGAAGTAAGTCCCAATCACTTTGAAAGCATGAAATGCTGGATAGAATTAGATTCCAGACTAAAAAACGAAATCACTATTGATAAAGTGCACCAAAACATTTTAGAAATTGAGAAACGTAAGTGGCAGGAAATTTTAAAACGAATACTATCAGTATTACAATTTCTTGGTTCTCAAAATCTTGCTCTTCGTGGATCCAGCGAAGCTTTATATAATCGAAATAACGGCAACTTTTTAAAACTAATGGAATTATTGGCAAAATTTGATAAAACTACTGAAGTACATCTAAATAATTTTAGATATAAGCAATCCTCTATTCACTATTTTAGTCATTCAATTCAAAATGAACTTATATCCCTCATAGCAAAAAACATCAAAAACCACATCGTAGCTTTAGTGAAGAAAAGTAAATACTATTCCATTATACTTGATTGTACACCCGATAATAGTCATGTAGAGCAAATGTCAGTTATAATAAGATTTGTAGCAAAATGGGGGGAAAAAATGGAAATTCGTGAACATTTTTTAGGATTTATGCCAGCAACTGATACAACTGGCGAAGGATTAACTCAAATATTATTAAATGAGCTCACTGAAATGCAGATACCATTGGCTAACATGAGAGGTCAAGGATATGATAACGGATCAAACATGAAAGGAAAAAATGCTAGAGTTCAAAATCGAATAAAGCTGCTTAATACTAGAGCAACTTTCATACCATGTGCAGCTCATTCTTTAAATCTTGTTATAAATGATGCTGCGTCATCTTCCGGAGAAACTGTTAATTTTTTTAGCTTAATTCAAGAGTTATACGTATTTTTTTCCAAATCGGTCAGCCGTTGGGATGTTCTTACGAAGCATATAAAGATTAATATAAAGGCAGTTTGCGAAACTCGTTGGGCAAGTCGAATATCTGCTATAACGCCTCTTAGATTTCAAATTGCAGGGGTTTATGATGCTTTAGTGGAAATTCATTTAGACAGAACACGTGACACTTTAACACAATCTACAGCAAAAGGTTTATCAAAACAAATTTCGTGCTTAAAGTTTCTTTGCAGTCTAGTTATCTGGCACGATATCCTCTCCAAAATTAATATCGTTTCAAAAATGATGCAAAGTCCAAACTTGAATGTAAGCGAATGTATTGCTTTGCATAAAAATATTTCCACTTTTTTAAAGAGCTACCGATCGGATGAGAAATTTAAAGATGTAATTAATGAAGCAAAAATGATGGCTGATCTCTTAGAGATTGAACCAAATTTCCCGCTTTCAAGTCAAATTAGAATTCGTCGTAAAGCAAAACATTTTGAATATGAATCACAAGACGACGTTATACTAGACCCTCAACAAAATTTCAAAGTAAATTTCTTTTACTTTGTTATTGACGTTACTATTAACTCACTAGAAGAAAGATTTATTCAAATGCAGGAACACAATGAAAGATTTGGACTTTTATATAATATGTTTGAATTAAAAAACCACGAACAGGTTTACATTCTAAAACGTTGTAAGGATCTAGAATTGTTTTTGACGGATTTTTGCTCATCTGATAGCGATATCAATGCTATAGAACTTTGCGAAGAACTTCAAAATTTCAACGTAATAATAAATAAAAAACTAACTCCTATAGAAGTTTTAAACTCCCTTTGTTTGCAAAACATGGAAGACCTTTTTCCAAATTTATTTATAGCAGTCAGGATACTGTTGACATTGCCAGTAACAGTGGCTTCCGCTGAAAGGAGCTTTTCTAAATTAAAGCTGATTAAAAATTATTTGAGATCAAGTATGTGTCAGGAAAGGCTAAATGATTTGGCTTTTATATCAATTGAATCTGATATTTCTGATTCATTAGAATATGAAACTTTGATCAAAGAGTTTTCTGAAATTAAGGCTAGAAGAGTGAACATAATTTGATTATTTATTTAGTATCAATTTGTTTTTAAAAATAAATGTTATTTCCTATTATTTTTGGTTTTTATAATATTTTTATCATATCTTATAAATGAATGTTATTTTTTTCTTATTTTATAATAATTGTTTTACCACTAAATTTTATTTTATTTTTATGATATATGTATTTAAAAAATGTGGAATATTTGTTGCTATAAATTCGTATAATTTAATTTATTTTTTTTTAATGTTGTATTATTGTCTTATGTAATTATATTTAAACAATTTAATATATACATACGATCACCAAATTCTACTGCTTTTTTATTCAGTTTTTTTTAACTACATGTGTCTGAAATTTGAATATGTTGAAATACAGATTTGATATTTTTTGGATTTTTCAAGTAGGTATAACGGTTTCGATATATGACTTAAATCAAGATATCACATACCAATGGCGATTTCGGTGAGATATCACTAATCAAGGTAATATCCTAGGAGTGCTGGTGAAAGAACTCTAATCAGTCGACGAGAGCATTCCCAATATTCGTTATGGAGTATCCCTAGCTGATGATGTGCTACTCCATATAACTTTATTTGTGAGGTTTAATTTAATCATTGAGCAAAAACGTGATTCTCAAGGAGTGGGGAATTTTCCTCTGAAAGATTTGCAACCCCATTTTAGTTTTGTTGGTTCAAATTTTGCAAAAATTGGTTTAACCTCTTATTTTGTTTTCATTTTGAACATCTTATCGTGGAAAATTGTTTTATGTCGTATTGTATTATAAGAAATGATTTAAAGGTTTGTTGTCCACTATATAGAAAAACAAAGGAAAATATTAATCCAATTATAAAAAAGCGTCCACCAATACTACCAAAGTATTAAGAAAAATCATATGTACCACAATTCTAGTTATTATATGCTATACAATATTTATATAGAGTAGAAGGCGCCATTTACCTAATCTGCACCCGGCGCAGAAATAGCTGGAACCGGCACTGAAGGTAAGAATCAGTTTTTCTCATCGTTTATATCGATTTAAGTTACTAAGAGTTATTGGGTGAAATTTATATGTTAATTTGCTTGGAAATGTTGTGAAGATAATTCAACTTTTGGTACGTGCTCGACACAACAAAGCGAATGGATGGAGAGTTTTAAATTGAATTTTGTTACAACATCATATTGGTGGTCATTGGTCTATGAATGTGATACAGTTTTCGAGAAATCATCGGTAACGCATAATCAGAAATACAAATTAGGGTTTTAAACAACAGAAACTAATAGTATCCGTTTTTAATCACCTTCAAGTTGTTTAACGAGATACAGTAAGGTTAGCAAATACATAAAGAATTCGTTATAAAAACTACAATGAGCCAAAAAATACACAAATTAAAGATTAGGATAATGAGAATCTAAAGATAAGGATAATAAGAGAATGCCTATTTGTATAATGGTTGTGCATACTTGTTATTTGCTCCGTTTGATGTAGCAGAGCAATAAAATAGATTACATGTGAGTTTTTCCTTAAACTATGTGAATAAATTAATGTATGGAGACTGGGTAGTAATAATATTGTTTTTCTTATACGGAAATTTTTCTTTTGTAACAAGTAGTTTCGGATATTTTTAGGGAAATTTTTAACGTAGAGGGGTGCAGAAAAATGATGAAAGGATCTATTCACCAAATAATGGTGTTACAAATTATTTCCCAATAAATTAACAAGATTTATTTTACTATTTGCATCATTTATTTTAATTAATAAAAACAACTCGCTATAAAATAAATCCTACCATTTTTCTTGGGATTTATTTTATTTCACTAATATCACTATGTGTTTTTTCGTAGGTTGCAGAATATTTTATTTTATAACACCCTAAAGCACTTGTGTAGTTATTTTTGATTGTTTCCTTTGTCAATGTAAGAGTTTTTGAAAGCTTGTGAATCAAGCTCAAGTAACGATGTAAATTTTTTTAATTTTTTCAACTCGAAATAATTTTTTTAGTAACACCGTTTTATTCATTCGTCCCCTAATTCCCAAAGAATAAAATGCGAGAATTGCCATGAATGTAAACGGAGATCTAGAAAAATTCGCCGATTGTTATGACAAAAATTTAATCAATTTGAATTCTACCAAAACACAACTATTGATTGTTACCATATCGTAGACAGCATTTTTCAGCGATTTTTTCAATTTGTATGTGTGACTGGCAAATTAGCGAATTTGTAACCATTGTTTTATTTGAAGTCAACGACTGACCCTAGAATGTTCAAATAATAACGAAGGCAAAGAGCACCTCAAGAAAACATGTGCTCCTCAATAGGTGTAAAAAATATTTAACTTCGTATAAATTAATCCACATTTATAAGTTCTGTAATCGACCCTGTATCGAATATTGTTGTCAGGTTTGTTTTGCAATATCTTCTGCCATCCTGGATCTTTTGGAATATATTCATTAGCGTGATGCAGATTTTGGATGATTGAAATTTAACATCAAATCTTTGCAATTTTACTATTCTCGTTGTATTTTATAAATATCAGTGTTGCAAAACGTTACTCGAAACGTAACGCACAAACGAAATAACGAAATGAAATAGCGTTATTAGTGATAATTACTTTCATAACGTTTTAAAAATTAAATTGCGGTACAATAACGTAAAACGTAACGATAACGTTAATATTTTATTTCGTTTTTTTGGTATACTTTTTGTATAATTATATGGAAATAAAGGCGCAAAAATCGGTTTAATAAAATCCAAATTTACTGCTCTTTTTCATTTTCTGTGGATGCTTGAACTGAAGGTTTTGGTAATTATAAAATTGTTTGATATTTGTAACAAAATAATGAACAGTTTGTAAAATTTTAAGTATATCTCCAGTAATTTCAAGTCGTTTCGAAACTAGCCGTTTCTGGATGCAAATTTTTTTAATGTGTTTAATTCGCTGGCTTAGAGCAACAATGAGATATCTTGAAAAAATATATGTCTGGAGACATCAAACTTCAAAGTTTTTAAATGATTACCAAATGTGATTTTTGCAAAAAAATTAATGAGAATTCCTAGTGCAATAAACATATGATCAATACACTTCTTTATGGTAGAATTAATGCGCATACGATTTAATATTTTTCTAATTTTTTCCGATTTTTAAAGAATAAAGAATGCAATACAGGTATATCTGTGAATTGTGATAGCACATTAGTTTTTATTTTAAGATTTTCTTGTTAATGCAGTATAAATAGTGAATGTATTTTGTAACATAATGCACATAAAATCAGAAAATTTCAAAATTTTAAGATAACCCATTGTTACTCTATGCCAGCGAATTATTTTACTACTTTTTCATGCAAAATTTGAAAAATATTAATTTTTTATTAATATTTTTCTAATTTTGCATGCAAAAAGTAAGTGTTCATTCGAGATTTTCGATTTTTGTACATTTAAATAGGTTAGTTTTAAACATAACATTTAATTTTAAAATAACGAAACTATAACGTTATAACATAACGAAATATAATATTTTTCTGTTTCATAACGAAATAACGTACCGAAAAAATAAATATAATGTTAAAAAAACGAAACGCATAACGTTACGAATTTTTTTTTCGTTTTGCAACACTGATAAATATTGTCACCACCACCACTCAAATGAAATCAGATCCATCATATTTTCTTTCCTCCATTTTAATCGTACCTGTTTAACAAACGGTTTTAGGAAACAACCAAACTTTCAAGACTTCACACTGTCACTGACAAAATTCAAAGGGACTTGTTTGTCCGAAGAGAACATGGAATGATTTCTCTCGAGTGGCTTCAATACACAAAAGCTCAAAAACCGTCCACCATAGCCTCAGCTTGTTGTTGTATTGTAGGACTTAGGTCTTAAAAGGTACTTTTGTGTTGTTGTGACAAATGTTTATTATTAAACAAAATAAACAAAATATTTTTTAAATGTTTATTACTTCTAGATTTAACAAAATATGCTGATGTATCGACGGCTCAAACCATTTACGTGTAACAACATTTTCAAAAACTTGGAAGGAAGCAAAAAAACATTTCATTGTTATCCTAAAAGAACCTTTTATATATATTTTTTTTTTGTGGCATTCATGAAGGAGCGTTGCCAAGCTAATCAGCTTTGAATATTCACCACGGTCATTCGCAACAGAGGCATAATACCATGACAGCAAATTTTTTAAGGTCGTTTATTACGTCAGTCTCCCATTGTAGTCGTGGTCTACCTCGCGGTCGCCCACTCCCTGGGTACTAACGTGCATTTTTTAATCATTACATACTGTGAATTGAGGCTTAGAACATACCCAAACCAAGCAATCCTTTTGGATCAGATACAACCTATTGTACCAGAACCGTCAAGAAGGTTTTTGATCTCAAACTTATATCGGGTTCTGCACTCTCCAGCGTCTGTATTAAATGGACCGAAAATGTAGTGTAGGATCAACGCTCAAATACATTTAGATGTGATACATCATTTTGGGTAAGAGTTCACGTTTGTAATGCAAACATTACAACCAGTCCAATCAATGTCTGGTATTACTGTGTTTGCTGTTAGTTGATACATAAGGTGATCCAAGGAGAGGTTTAATTGAGTTTAAAATTCGATTACCTGATCATCTTCTTCTCACTGATACCATGTTTGTTATCCAATTCTAACTTGGTTAGAGTATAACAACAATAGTGATCAACTAGATAAATCACTAGAGAGGTCACTAGACCTGAATCTAATAAATATATGTTTATGAAAGTTTTTTGTTTTCTTATACTTCGCTAGAGTAGTAGACTAATTTTGGTTTATATAGCGTTAAAAATTATTTTGGTAGTGTATCTAGTTGGCCAGCAGAGATGGGAATGATATACTTTTTTTAAAGTATAAAAAATAGTTCTTATCGGTTCGAAGCTAGATCGATCGACAATTTTTTGGATAGCAAAAAAATTTCATAAATTGCACACCATATTTTGTTAGATTCGGTCTTATTATTCTGATTGGATAACTTCCATCGGAGTGATGTAATGTCACAAATAATTCATTGAATTAATTATTAATATTCTGTCCTAATAAAAAGTATTTTATATTTTATTTATGGCTACACTTAAAATTATCGACCGTGTAAACAGTAATTGTTAAATTCTTTGGGAAGATCTCATCACCGTCTCGACCGCTGAATCACAGAAGTAAAAGTTAGCCATTTATCATCTACAAAATTTTTATTTCTGTTGCTAAATAAATCTACTACAATTTTATCATTGTCTTTTCATCAAACAATGCCGAAAATCCTAAAAACAATAACGATTTAATTTGACTAAACAGCATAGTCGGCCTTACTTTATTTTAGAATCAAAACCAATATTTAAATCCTAGGCAAGGGCATTTGATTCTTTTTTATATTGATTTCAACATTTTGGAAGCACTTAAACTCAAGTAAGTAAGTAATTTGAACTTTTTCAATTCAAAGGTATATGGATGGATTTTTCTCAGAGAAAAACTTCACATCTTGTATTTCGTGTTCCGTATCAGATTTGAACCTTCATCATCAGTGTCGTGATTTGAACATATTTTAAGATAACATGTTTTACTATAGTTAGCATTACTGGATGGACATTTTAGATAGAAACGCCATTTTAACTGTGCTGTGTTTTTGTGTTCGGGAGTAAAGGGCATAGGTTCAGGCATACATTGCCGCCGAATATATTGTGATATATATATATATATATATATATATATATATATATATATATATATATATATATATATATATATATATATATATATATATATATATATATGTATATATATATATATATATATATATATATATATATATATATATATATATATATATATATATATATATATATATATATATATATATATATATATATATATATATATATATATATATATATATATATATATATATATATATATATATATATATATATTTTTATATTGAAACTTTGATTTATGTTCATTTTTGAGTTTGCAGGTTTGATGAAAAGTTTGTTTAACTAGTTGGGTGAATTTATTTCTGTTAAGAATTTTGTTTTAAAATAATTCTACTAAAAGTTATGAAAATTTTCTTAGGATTACGAATGATCTATTTTTGAAAAATTTATAAACTAGTCAGCAGGCCCTCGCCGGTTTCATTTGATTATCACCACTTATTTTAAACTTCGTGAAGCACCTGTCCTTGACTAGTCCACCAACTTTTGTTCCTCATTTTTTCTCGAATTGGCCGCTTTTTCGTTCGGCAAAAGCCTAAACCTTACGATTGTAAAGTTACTACCACAATTTGTTTTTGTTTTTGTTTTTGACAAAACTTTGTCTCCTATTTTCGAGTCTAACAATTGATATTTTGCCCTGTTTGGGTTATCGGACTCGACAACAGGAGACGAATTTTTATCGGACAAGGTTGCCCTCATTTTCTAAAACGAATTACCCCCCCCCCCATTAATAAAAAACGAAATTTTGGTAGTAAATTTACAAAATTTTCAGGCAATTGTAATGCTTCGGCGTTTGCTGAACGAAAAAGCGGCCGAATTCAGAAAAATGGCAGATGCAAAATTTGGCGAGCTCGTCAAGTACTGGCGCCTAACGAAGTATAAAATATGTGGTAATCATCAAATAATTCCAGCGAGGGTCTAGTGACTAACTAAGGATTAAGAAAATGTTTAAATAACTAATTCTGTCTAACAAAAATTCTAAAAACGTAAACGTAATCGTTATATTTATTGATAATTCTGGAATCCTAATTAGAACCATCCTCTATCAAACGACAAGCTCCATTTAATTTTAGTAACTGCCATTCACGTTGTTAATTCTCTCCTTTTAAAACACCTCTCTTTCATCATTGTGAATGAACAAAAATTGTTAAGATCTAATCCTGTTTATTTAGTAATTCTTTTTGTCTCTGATTACGTTATCCTATAATCAGACTAATAAAAAATAACACTTTAAAATCACTTTCAAAACATCAAAGGCTTTGACAAACCAAAAAAAACAAGAAAAATATTTCTAATACATATACTTCTGGAAAAAGTAATAAAGCAAAGAAAAACATTTGATTACAGATCAAATTCTTAAAAAAGCTTAAAAAGTTTTTTCCGAAGTTGAGTAAAAAAAACAACTTCTTTACGAATTTCAATACAACTTTTTAAATTAAAGATTTAATATTGAAATTGAGTTTTATTTTGATTAAATTTATTTAAAAACACGTGTTACGATAGGTGTTGTAAAAAGTGTTATTGATACCTACACAAATAAAGAAGGGCAGACTCACATAAATTTTACTCTGAAAACTTTTGAAATAACCCTTTTTAATCTGTCGCTAAATTTTCGCCGAATAAAACTGCTTCAAAAATATAATTTTTTGGATGTTCTAGAAATATACGAATAGATTATCTTGGAAACCAAGATTAGCACTTTAATAAATCATCATTAGATTCTACGCATTTAAGCTTTGTCTAAAAACATAAAGAAAATCCAGTACAATAATTTATTTTAATTATATATTTTGATAACAAAAAAAACTTCAGAATTACTGTTATTACGGTATAAATATATGAACGTACGTACAGTACACTAAGTCTAAATATTTGTTTATATATTCATAAATCAATCAACTTAGATTTTTTAAACTATGGGTGGTCAAGTTTAATGAAAGAATATAATAAAATTTGCCTGAATAATTAAATCATTTTAGTGTTGGCAGTATGATACTACGTTTATTCGCAATAAAAGAATTGTTTCAACAGTAAATCAACAATAAGATATCACAACTATTTTTAACATTCATATAATATTTTAGTATTCGAAACTTTAACTATAAAGGTAAATAACGAGTCGCAAACTAACGGCTAAATAACAGTGCTACTAACCATTCTGTATACTGTATCAATTATTAAACTGTTTTTTCGTAAAACGCAAAAGCATGATATATTACTTCGGTCTGAAAGACCTAAGTATTACATTCATGAGCTCAAAGTGAAATTTTTACCCCCACTTTTTTTGACATTTCTCGACGTTTTAGGACCTCCTGATTCTAAAAAAGCAAAAAAAAAAATATGTATGTCTGTCTGTCGGCCGGCCGGCCGCCGGCCGCCGTCATTACCTACACTGCAGGGAAAACGGCTGGAGGGATTTCAAAAATTTTTTTTATAAAAATAGGTATTCACAAGATGCAGGTCCAAAAGGACGCTGTATTCGATAACTGTACCACAAGTGTGTCAAAAAAATCATTATGTGTGTCAAAAATAGCAAATTTTCATATTTTTGGCTTAAAAAACGTTCATTTTAAGTGATTACGAGTAGGAACATTAAATTTGGGGGAATCTTGATGGTCGGGATTGGTATGTGAGATCAAAAACTAGATTATTGCATTATAAGTTTGTCAAAAAAATGTTGTCAAGTGTGTCAAAAGAAAAATTTTTATTTTTTTTTTTACCTAATTTTTTGGAAAAAAAATAAAATTAATTGTTTGTTTGAAATGAAATCTTATTATTATTATTGAGAATTATGGCATTATAAGTTTGTCAAAAAAATGTTGTCAAGTGTGTCAAAAGAAAGATTTTTATTTATTTTTTTACCCAATTTTTCGGAAAAAAAAATTGTTTGTTTGAAATGAAACTACTTCGGTTTTATTATTATTATTGAGAATTATGGCATTATAAGTTTGTCAAAAAAATGTTGTCAAGTGTGTCAAAAGAAAGATTTTTATTTATTTTTTTACCCAATTTTTTGGAAAAAAAAATTGTTTGTTTGAAATGAAACTAAACTTCGAAACTTCGGTTTTATTATTATTATTGAGAATTATGGTATTATAAGTTTGTCAAAAAAATGTTGTCAAATGTGTCAAAAGAAAGATTTTTATTTATATTTTTACCAAACTTTTTGGAAAAAAATAAAATTGTTTGTTTGAATTGAAATTTTATTATTATTATTGAGAATTATGGCATTATAAGTTTGTCAAAAAAAATGTTGTCAAGTGTGTCAAAAGAGAGATTTTTATTTATTTTTTACCCGATTTTTTGGAAAAAATAAAATTGCTTGCTCGAAATGAAATTTTATTATTATTATTGAGAACTATGGCATTATAAGTTTGTCAAAAAAATGTTGTCAAGTGTGTCAAAAAATGTCAAATCATTTATTTTTTAGCCAATTTTTTGGAAAAATAAATGTAGCTGTTTTTATGACGTAAATGTAATTGAAAATGAAATTGAACATGGAAATTTTTGAATTTGTTATAGTTTTTGAAATATTTTTGGAATTTTGAAAAAGTTTGCATTTTTGATTTTGTAATAATTTTTGCAATATTTTTAGAATTTCGGAAAAAGTTTTAAGTTTTGATTTTGTAAGAATTTTTGGAATATTTTTAGAATTTTGAAAAATTTTTAATTTTTGATATTATTATAATTTTTGGAATTTTGAAAAAAGTTTTAATTTTTGATTTTGTAATAATTTTTGCAATATTTTTAGAATTTTGGAAAAGTTCGAATTTTTAAGAATTTTTGGCATATTATCGGAATTTAGAAAAAGTTTAAATATTAGATTTCATTCTAATTTTTAGAATATTTTTGGAATTTTGAAAAAGTTTGATTTTACTCGTTTTACTCGTCAATCGGTGTGTGCGGGCGCTCGAACTGTCGAGATTACTCACTGTCATAGTAATAGAATGCAAAGAGATTTCTTTGTGCGTACATCGTACACATGGAATGCTTTGCCCGAATCAATAGTCTCGAGTGCTTTCAATCCACAAAGATTTAAAAAAAGCGTCCACCTATACCTCAAGACGCATGTTGTTGTGGGACCTACGTCTTAAAAGGTATCTATGTGTTGTTGTGACACATTTTGTAATTCCTACTACACAACACTTCTTATTAAAAAAAAAAAAAAAAAAAAAAAAAAAATTTTATTTAATTTAACAATATTTTTGGAATTTTCATTATAATTTTCCGGCAACGTATTGATGTTTCGTGTTAGTTTTGTAATAAATTTTTAAACAGATATAAAAAATACTTGTACTTTAACAAAGAGTTATATTTGATATACATCGCTGCCCAAAACTAAAAACCATGTCCTCGTGAAAGTTTTTTGCCGAAAACTATATCAAAATCCTTTACCCAGACCGAAGTCTTGATATCTCAGAGCTGTGAGATTTCAGCCCCTCCATATTTTTCTTGATACATACATATATCTACGGTTATTGAATGTTGACTGTTTTTTTATTTGATTAAATTTACCGTTTTAATTATTTATTTTTAATTTCTGCCAAATATTTAATTTAAGTCAAATATTTATTATGTAGGTGAAAATTACGATTGTAATTTAATTCCTACGGGAAGCAAATTTCGCTGTAAAACCTATTAGTACGCTAAAAAGTTTTTATTCGCCTACATATTAAAGTGTTACTTTATTACTGTGATTTGTGGCCATAAAGTGTCACTTTTTAACCATATATTTTGTTGTCGTAGCTACGGTCAAAGAATTAGAAAAACATTGGTATATGTATTTCTTTAAATTCTATAAAAAAGACATTTTTATCAAAGCAACCGTACAATTCAAATTTTATAATCGAATCAAATGAGTTGTTATTATTTGTTGTCATAGTTATACAATTATTTTGAAAAAATAACAAATATTTGGTCAAAGGTTAATTGTTCCACATATTTTTATTTAAAAATTTATGCAAATTTTTAATTTTTGATTTCGAATAAACAATTTATTTTAAATATTTCGGTTGCGGCGAATAAAAAATAGTACATGACGCACGGACGTAAGCTATTTTGGACTTATTGTGGGTGCAAATCTCGGCTGGCGTACGATCTGCAAAGTCCTCATACGTCCAAAAGCCTAAGCTTTACGCCCTTGCATCATAATCTACTATTATTTAAAAAAAAACGTACTCTTAATGTATGGTTTTTTTTGTTTGCGGTCCGATTGTTCAATTGTAGAATAATCTAAACAGTTAACACATTTATCGAAACAACCCAAAACATGTCGGTCTTTTTGTAACCGGTTCGTTTTTGATCTACAATAAATCGTTGTCCACCTTAAAGTTATCGCTTGGTTTGATTTGCTAATATTTAAAAGAAGCCGTCTGTAGCAACGGTGACGCAGTACTTTTGTGTTAGTTGTTTATTTGATTAATAAACTTTAGAACATTAACAGTCACTCTAGAAAGTAAACAGTCAGTTGAAATACCGGCAGTTAAAGAAAAAGTACTTATAAACTATTTATTATATTATATTTATAATTATAACCGTTTGTCACATGTGTATCTCTCATTTAACCAAATTAGAAACAAATGCGCTAATTCTATTTTGTTCTCAAAAACATTAAACTTACCTCTTTCCTATAGGCCCCAGCTTTGACATCTCATAACAGGTTTCACCCTGAAGCACAAATTTTATCATTATTCTTGAAAAAAAATTTATTTTAGAAATAAACGAACAAGAGAACGATAAATTTAAAACAACTTCCCTCTTATATCATCATCCATCTATTCATAGAGAACAATTTACAGTGATAGCAAACGAATAAAAAAATATTTTGCTTAGAATGATTTATTTCTGGGTGAAATATTCTGCTGATTAAGTATGTATGTATATGAAAAAATGGGTAAAAATGTATCATTGTTCGTTTTGTTTTTTGCTTTTATTTGTAATATGTATAAGTAGTTGAAGAAAAGGATTAAATATAACGTCATTTTAAGAATTTATTCAACTCATGAGTAACTAAGCAATCAGTTCAATTCTTTTAATTCGAACCCGTATTTTTTTTCTTATTTTACACTTATCAGTTCATTAAAAATTAAAAAAGTTAAGATTACATAGGTGCTTTACGACGTTAACTAAAATAAAATTATTTCTGTCATATGAATTCACAAAAAGCCCTTTCCATTAATGTAATACAAACAAAAAATACTTGAGCAAAAGTGAATGATTGCGAATGATGCCTTAAAAAAAGTGTGGAGCTATAAATCCATATATAAGAATCACAGTCAAGTGAATATGGAATGAGTATATTGATTTAAAGTGATTAGTTACTCCATTTTTTTTTTAAAGAAAACTGACGTAGTAACGTTTTCCAAACAAAACTATCATTTAAATATAGTAGTATTTTTTTACCAGCGAATACGAAAATTGGTTGTTGTGCGCATATTCATATGCGCATGTGCGAATATTCAGTGTCTCATATTAAAATATTAAAAAAACCTGTTGGGGTCCCATTGAAATAAACAAAAACCACCCATTAAATTAATAAATTACTATTGAAATTCAACCAATTATAATCGAAAACCAAAAACTAGTAAAAATATTAATGATTTTGTAGACAGTATAACAAAATTTTGATAATTAAAAATAATTATAATAAAAAAAACGGCGCCTATGTAAACAAATGTCACAACATACAAATGGTACGAACGAGGAGTAGAAATTTAACTAATGTAATTGTCTTCAAAACAAATTTATCCCAAAATAAATAATACATCCCTATTTTACTTTTTGTCCCATCTTTTATCTCTTGCTGCTATTTGTCAAAAATTCATTGGTAAAAATTCTACTATACTATTCTGAGGTTTGCTATTTAATTTTTTTGTTTGCTTCCAACGTAAGCTTGTGCACAAAGTTTTTTTTATTCTACGATTTCTTTTAGCACTTTGTTGTTAGTTTCCATTTATATGTTGTTTAAGCATAAATATGAAAAGAAATTATACCGATTATGCGCGAAAAAAACAGTTTTATTTAATTAACCGGAAGCAACCTGAATATGAAATCTAATAAAGACGAAGTTATAAATACGAATACGTAATACTAAAATTAAAATTCAAAATCAAATGCAATTTAAAAAAAATAGCTAAAACACCTGAAATTGTATTTTTGTATTATTTTCATCAAGGAAAACTGTGAGGCCAGATGTCTCACTTAACCTAAATTCCAGTTGATTACAAAGATGACAGGATGAAAAATTGATAAAATTTATTAAGTTTTTTATTATATAACTATTAGAAGCGTTTACATATAAATAATCTTTATTATAAGATTTTTAAAAAAATGGCTACAGGGGAAATTGCTAGAAAATTGATGACATAGATAAAAACATACAACTCCTCAAAATTCAAGTGTAATAACGCCATTGCCCGAAACCACAATATAATGACAGACGCAAACTATTAACTGCCAAAATTTTGTCTTTCAAAATTTTTGTTCACCATTGCAACATCCCTGCTTTGCAATATTTCAGTTTTCCTATATTTTTATGAGCTTTCCGGTGTAATATATTATTATTATATTGTGTAATAAAGTCCGAATTTCGTAACAGAATAAGCACGTTGTCAATGCAGATGTTAAGTGTTGTGTTCACCTCCTCCGCTCATGTGGTGAAAAGTGTAGATGTGGACTTTTCGGTGGAAAGTTTCAGTTTTCTGGTTTTAAAATTCATTTAGGATGTTAAGGTAGGTGTTCAGAGCACTAGAGATTTGTTCCAGGTTGTTTCATATGACGTGATGGTTCTTCCTTCTGGTGGTAAGCTGCTTAAGTAAAGATGGAATAGTGAAGGTGAGGGAACTCAAGCTTGTGGAACTCCTTGTCTGAGCACTCTCATCTTAGATTTGGAGTTACGGAACTCAACGTATGTTTGTCGGTCTCTTAGATAGTTGCACAACCAGCGCTTTATTAAACCTGGCAGATTGGTGTTAAATATATCATTTAATAGTACAGCGTGCAACACTGTGTCGAATGCTCTTGATAGTTCGAGCGCAACTAATATTGTTCTGGCACAAGGTTGATTTTGGTTTAATCCATCACTGATTTGATCTTGGATCTTGTGAAGAGCGGTGGTTGTACTGTGTGCTGTCTCAATGCCATGTTGGTGGGGCGCCAAATTGCAAGATCTGGGTAACCGCGGTAACAGAAGTGCTTCAATCAGTTTTGCAACCGATGAAAGAATGGAGATCGGTCTGTAAGATTCTCCCTTCTCTTCAAGTTTTCCAGGTTTCAAGATGGGGGATATCTGAAGAGTATTTAACGATGTGTTGTAGTGAGAAAGTTCAATCCTTTGGGTCCAATGTGTTTTAGCATGATGGCTGAGATGCTGTCGGGTCCAACAGCTTTGGATGGCTTAGTTTTCGTTATAGTATTCTCAACTTCTTCTTAGGAGAATGTGATATCCTCTAGATGTTCAGTATTTACTTTGCGCAGATGTCTCAATACTGACCTTGTTTTCTTTTCATGTTTACTTGGCTGTTCTGTAAAGTGTGTGTTAAATTTGGTAGCGCATTTTCTTTGGTTTTTGGTTGGGATATCATTAAAGGAGATTACTCACTAACTCTCTCCATTTATTACGTTTGTGTTCCATGACTAGCTTATTTATTTGGTTGTTTAGGTCTTTAACTCTAGTGTCAGCTGGATCTGCCTTGCGGATGTCATCTCTTAATGTTAAAAAAAACACAAGCTTTCTGTGGGAAGTTTGGTTTCACCTTTTGAGCTCTCTGAATTTTTTTTCCCCAGTGAGGGCGTCAAGTGGTAAAAATTGCCTACTGAATTCTATTTCAGCAAAATTTGTAAAATTTTGCCAGTCAGCTTTGTTAAATTAATATTATTATTAATCTTAGTAATTCATTTTAAATTATAATTTTCACATTTCTGTATTTCAATTTCTTGCATTTTCGTGTTATATAAGCTCTAATTGAAATTGTTTCTTATTTTTTTTAGGTAGATTTCATATAAAAATCTACCTATTGCAATGGGCTTCATCTCGGAATTTCGGAAAAATTTTTGTGCCAAACGACTATATATGAAAAGCGGAGACGAAAAAACAAAAAAAAAAATAATTTATATATATATATATATATATATATATATATATATATATATATATATATATATATATATATATATATATATATATATATATATATACATATATATATATATATATATATATATATATATATATATATATATATATATATATATATATATATATATATATATATATATATATATATATATATATATATATATATATATATATATATATATATATATATATATATATATATATATATATATATATATATATATGTATATATAAACGATATGAGATATAACGAAAACGACCGGCACTCTCACGGTCGCATTTGTTGAGGTAGATCAAAAAAAATTTCTGTACTTGTGGGTTCTATTAATATCTTAGATAAGTTCGTGAATCAGCAAAATCCAACACGTGGTTAAGAAACCAGGGGCTTTTTTCTGAAAAAAATTGATTTTTTAAACTCGTTATAACGGCCGTTTGGATACTAATATTTCAAAAAATTTAACAAATTTAGAATCTTTGAAATCTTTTTTATCAAGCTGTTTTAAAAATAGACCTCTGCAGTTAGAGGTTTCTGAGTGAGCGGCTCCAACAAAAAAATTTGCAAAAAAAATTTTTTTTTGAAACAACCGGCACTCTCACGGTCGCATTTATAAGTCCAGATCAAAAACCTTTTCTAAAAATGTGCGTTTTATTAATATCTTGGACAAGTTCGTAAATCAGCTCCACCCAACACATGGTTAAGAAACTAGAAGCTTTATACTAGAAAAAAACTCTGTTTTTTAGATCCGTTATAACGGCCGTTTGGATTCTAATATTTTTAAAAACTTCATAAATTTTGAATCTTTGAAACCTTTTTAATCAATTTTTTTCAAAAAAAAAGACCTCTGCAGTTGGAGGTTTCAGAGTGAGCGGCTCCAACAAAAAAGCTTGTAAAACACAAAATGCGTTTAAATCAACCGGCGCTCTCACGGTTGCATTTGTGGAGCCAGATCAAAAAGCCTTTCTTAAAAATGTATGTTTTATTAATATCTTGGACAAGTTCGTAAATCAGACAAATCTGACTCATGGTTAAGGAACTATAGGCTTTATACTAGAAAAAAAAGTGGTTTTTTTAATCCGTTATAACGGCCGTTTGGATACTAATATTTTTAAAATCTTCATAAATTTAGAATCTGTGGAAACATTTTAATCCGTTTCTTATAAATATAAACCTCTGCAGTTAGAGACTTTTGACTTGTTGGCTTCAACAAAAAAGTTTGCAACAATCCCCAACTACAATTTCCAAAAACCTTATAACAGTCAATGTCAACCTTATAACAGTCAAAAAAATAAAAGATTTGAATAGAAAAAATTAATTTTTTTTTCTTAAAAATAAATTATTTTGATATTTTGCAGTAATTGAGTAGGTTTGTGTTATAAATTGTCACACACATGTTCTGTGGTAGATTTGATATTTGTTTGTTGCAAAATTGGATAGATATAATTTTGCTTGTAGGTAGCTAATTTTCTTTTTAAAATTTGTTTGATATCTGTTTGAAATTAGTTTGTTTTGTTTAAACTAATCCGATACATCAGATTCTACTGGTACACAAAACTGTCTGATCTCGAAATCTACCTATTTCTAGCGGATATACGTGCCGCTTGGACTTTTTTGTAAAGTAAATCCTAAACACTTTTTGTGCGTAGAGCTATAGGAAAAATATAATCTTTGATGTGAAATTCGATGATCAAATTTCATTATGGTTAAGATTATTTTTCTCTACATATATTTTAATGCAACTTTTAGGTAGATTTCATATAAAAATCTACCTATTGCAATGGGCTTCATCTTGGAATTTCGGAAAAATTTTTGTGCCAGACGACTATATATGATAAGCGGAGACGAAAAACAAAAAAAAAAAATTTATATATATATATATATATATATATATATATATATATATATATATATATATATATATATATATATATATATATATATATATATATATTTATATATATATATATATATATATATATATATATATATATATATATATATATATATATATATATATATATATATATATATATATATATATATATATATATATATATATATATATATATATATATATATATATATATATATATATAAACGATATGAGATATAACGAAAACGACCGGCACTCTCACGGTCGCATTTGTTGAGGTAGATCAAAAACATTTTCTGTACTTGTGTGTTCTATTAATATCTTAGACAAGTTCGTGAATCAACAAAATCCGACACGTGGTTAAGAAACTAGAGGCTTTTTTCCGAAATAAATTGATTTTTTAAAACCGTTATAACGGCCGTTTGGATACTAATATTTCAAAAAATTTAACAGATTTAGAATCTTTGGAGCCTTTTTTATCAACTAGTTTTAAAAATAGACCTCTGCAAATAGAGGTTTCTGAGTGAGCGGCTCCAACAAAAAAGTTTGCAAAAAAAATTTTTTTTTGAAACAACCGGCACTCTCATGGTCGCATTTATAAGGCCAGATCAAAAATCCTTTTCTAAAAATGTGTGTTTTATTAATATCTTGAACAAGTTCGTAAATCAGCCCAATCCAACACATGGTTAAGAAACTAGAAGCTTTATACTAGAAAAAAACGCTGTTTTTTAGATCCGTTATAACAGCCGTTTGGATTCTAATATTTTTAAAAACTTCATAAATTTACAATCTTTGAAACCTTTTTAATCAGTTTCTTTCAAAAAAAGACCTCTGCAGTTGGAGGTTTCTGAGTGAGCGGCTCCAACAAAAAAGCTTGTAAAACACAAAATGCGTTTGAACCAACCGGCGCTCTCACGGTTGCATTTGTGGAGCCAGATCAAAAAGCCTTTCTTAAAAATGTGTGTTTTATTAATATCTTGGAGAAGTTCGTAAATCAGACAAATCTGACTCATGGTTAAGGAACTATAGGCTTTATACTAGAAAAAAAAGTGTTTTTTTTAATCCGTTATAACGGCCGTTTGAATACTAATATTTTTAAAATCTTCATAAATTTAAAATTTGTGGAAACATTTTAATCCGTTTCTTATAAATATAAACCTCTGCAGTTAGAGACTTTTGACTTGTTGGCTTCAACAAAAAAGTTTGCAACAATCCCCAACTACAATTTCCAAAAACCTTATAACAGTCAATGTCAACCTTATAACAGTCAAAAAAATAAAAGATTTGAATAGAAGAAGTTAATTTTTTTTTCTTAGAAATAAATTATTTTGATATTTTGCAGTAATTGCACGACATATGATACAGAGTAGGTTTGTATCATAAATTGTCACACACATGTTCTGTGGTAGATTTGATATTTGTTTGTTGCAAAATTGGATAGATATAATTTTGCTTGTAAGTAGCTAATTTTCTTTTTAAAATTTGTTCGATATCTGTTTGAAATATGTTTGTTTTGTTTAAACTAATCTGATACATCAGATTCTACTGGCCCACAAAACTGTCTGATCTCGAAATCTACCTATTTCTAGCGGATATACGTGCCGCTTGGACTTTTTTTCTCTTTATTTCATTATATTTTTAAACATATTTATATTACATTATTTTCTTTCTCAAGCACTTTGCCACCGTGCTTTATTGACTTGAAATTTTTCTTTTTAAAAAACGTTTCTATGTGTGTATGTATAATTGTTATTTTTTAATTATAGTGTAACTTGTATCAAAATTTTGAAATGTCCTGTAATGAGTTGTCTCGCTGGACTAAAATAAAAATAAAATAATTAAAATAAAAATATCTGTCTTCTTCTCGGACTTTATTTGGTTTATTGAACGGCTTAAGGTGATTATGATCGGCACGTGGTCTGATCCTAATTCGATCTCAGTTCTCCATGCAGCAATTGGCATTAGTGACATGCTGGTAAGGAAAACATCTGGAGAAGAATACTAGTTATGTGTTACTCTTATTGGCTGTGGTTCGTTGAGGACTACAAAGTTGGAGTCGTCAGTTTGATTAGTAATGCTTTCACCTCGTGAATCAGTGTGTAACCTGTAGGCTTACAAGCCCTAATAAAGAACCACAAAAAAAATAATTTTTGCTCTTAATTTTTAACTTCGATGAAATTAAAAATGATAAAAATCAATCAAGTTTTGGAACTCACTACGGTCGGTTGACTAATAATTACATTAACGATATGTATGGATATACCGTGCAATAAATTATAATAATAAGTTTAAATAAAATGTTTAACTAAATTATACTTTAAAATAATTCTAAAGAATTATAGTAAGCCTAGTTTAATCAAATGAACATAGTATTAATTAAATAAACAAAAAAAGCTTAACGGTGACTCAATATTATTGGTACATATTTAAAACGTACTTGGGTCAATTAACGGTTTCAAAATAGTGTAGTGAAAAGAGAAAATTCATAGTTCCTAAGCAAATTACCTATTATTATCAACTAAAAATTATTAATTTGACAAAATTATTATTATCAACAAAAAAAAAAAACAAATTAAAAATGGAAAATTATGGAATGTTATATAAGAATTAAGGAATACAATAGCCAACAACGTCTATCACAACCTCAACAACCTTCATCAACAACCGTCAACATATATTCAAAGAGTCTAAATAATGAATATTTCATATTTAGTGTGCTAAACATGTCTAACTAATTAATAAAATTAAACCCGAAAATTGTTAATTCAATATAAAAAAAATAATATCTGTATTGTGTTCGTCCTCAAATTTAAACCGAAAAAAAATATAATATCTGTGTTGTGTTCGTCCTCAAGTTAATAAAAAGGTTGTGGGTAAGTTTAAGTCTAAATATTGTATTATAAAATTTTGTTTTCTATTGGAATTATATTTAATTAAATAACAAATGTTGTTTTCTCTTGTAATTATATTTTATATTGAGCTTATTGTAATGTAAGTATGCGGAGGTGCAGTGCCATGTTTTAGTTGGTCCAGGGTTTCTTTAAATACCAGCCATGGTGAGGAGAGCTTGAAGCAGTGAGGCCAGTGACAGCTGCTTCTTTATCCAAAAAATGGAGCGACGGAGTTGCACCTTTCGTCGAAATTGTTGTGATGGTACTTGGTGTACCTTGGTGTACCTTCTGGGGCGTAAAGAAAAGCTGCTGAATCAAGTATAACAGTATGCATTGGCCAATTTTTTGATGATTTTCTTCGGTATGTAGAATTACAATTTTTCAAAAATTTATTTGGCTAATGTCAAAATTTTTTCCGTTTCGCACAGCAAAATTAAAAAGTTTTTCACCTTACGTTAAAATTGCGTTATCACCAATTTCATTTTCGCTAATAATTTTGTTCTGTCAAGTATTCGTACGATTCGTATACGGCCTATATCTCTAAATATTTACTCTAAATAACTTTTTGAAATTTTGTAGCGACCCCCATATTTGTTTCGTTCCAAGCAATAATAAAAGTTTTATTGTAAAAAAGTTAATGTTTACTTCAGCTTTTGGTACGTTATTCGTAGATTATTAGCACCGTTGGTTTTATCGATGTTTTGTCTTAAAGTATTTATACTAATAATTTAATTGTGTAGACACTACTATCTAAATTAATAGGGGTAATATAAAACTAATAAATAGAAAAAAAGTAGACTTAAATTTCAGAAAAATATTAGAAACGATACTTGTTGTATGTTTTTTGTATACGACAGATATTTATTACGATGAAATGTGCTTCAATTTGTACATATTGCTCAATATGTAAAAAGTTTCCACTTTTGCTTTAAAAACTTACAAAAACTCTTTGTTTTAACAACCATCTTAAAATACCACGTATCAAAACAGTATTTTTGTTTGGTTGAGACTTTGTACAAACTGTACAACATGCAGTATAAAGGTATCTGTCAGTTCTGGAATGAATGAATGAAAAATTGCTTTAAAGTTAACCTCAAAGTTGCAGAAGTATTTGTATCTGTATTTGTAAACAGTGCCCACTGGAGCTTCGTAGAAGAAAGTGTTAATTAAAATAAATTGTTTAGAAGATCCGTCCAACATAAGTTGATTATATAAGGTTATAAGAAACTGATTTATCAATATCACATCTACAGCAATAAAATTATAACATCAATAAAATTATAACAGTAATAAAATTATAAAATATAACATCTACAGCAGTACGAGTTGACTCATAAAATTATTCGTTTATATCCTTTTGCAACAGTTAATAGAATTGATACAGGACAATGTTTTTTATTTTGTTTTTCAATACCTGTATAGTTACGGCTTCTATCTATAAAGCCAAAGAACGGTATAATATGATGGTTCCTTGTTAAACTAAAGGCACTGGACATCGCTAGGTCCTTAGTTTTCTGGATTAAGAGTTTTCTGAAGAAATGCAAAATTCAATGTAAGTAGTTGATGGTGGTGCAACCTGTAACCTGTAGATGAAATGATGTTTTCTTTCTCACAAGACATAAATGATATCCTTAAATGGGCAACTGAGTTGAATTCAATACATCAATATTTCCACCCTATCTTTATACATACACCAACGCGATATACGAGACTTTTCACCCTGCTTTTGGTGTTCCCAAATTAATAACTTTCTATTGGCGCACATAATCGGTTTAGAAATAGATTCTTAACTTTCTTGGAATGACCATATTTAATCAACAGCCAACAATGTGGCTAAATTTTTAGGTTATCTAAGATAAAGCAAATTCTACTTTACTCTTTCTGAATTGCTGATTATATATAATGCTTTATAAGATCCGATATGGAAAAAAATGCGCAAGTATGATCGTGGGTTAACAAAAACTCATTTTGTAGCATTAGATAGAAATCAATGCTGGGTACGCAAGCTATTTGATGATGCTAATTTAACAAACTCTTTGAATACGCTTGATCATAGACGCAATATCGAAGTCCTCTGTGTGTTTTACAAAACCTTTTATGGCAAGTGTTCAGCAGAGACAAAAGCTCTAATGACTTTACGACGTTTATTATTTTGACCTATTAGTCTAGTAAACTGCCATGACCACTCGTTCGAATCATTCTTTGGCTGAACTAAGCAATAAGTCTTTTTTTCACGAACGACCTCTTTATGGAACTCGCAGGATTTCACTATTTTCCCACTTAGCTACAACCTACAACAATTTAAGCGTAAATATCATAAAGAAGACAACTCTCACATTAAAAGTCATTAAGAACGCTAAGAGATTAAATTCATTAAATTCGACCTTTCATGATCAATTGCAACATCTAGGTTTAATCTCAAAAGTCAACATATGTGTTCCTCATGTTCTTACAGAAATTTGTGTCATCTCGTTGACGTCCGTGGTTTGCTTCTAAAACGTTAAGAAAATGATCCATTTTTAAAGCTTTTCAACACTATAGAGACAAGAAATGGGTTGTCTACCACAATGTTAGACGCAAAAGATCATGGAGTAAAAAGATGAACCCTGCTGTTCAATTTTTGGACGGTAAAACCTTTACTTCAAATGAGAAGGTAAAAATCACTTTTTTGATAGTAAAGATCAGAAATTTGTTTAAGCAGGGAATCACGAGACTACCAGAAAGATAGCCAAAGATATTGAACCAAAGGGGAGAATATATAATTGAATAAAATATTTAAATATTAAACAACCAATATAATCCCTTGAATCTAGAGAAACACCAATTCATACGAAAAATCGGCAACCTGTTGTTCATAAAAAATATGAAAAGAAATTTAAGTTTGTGTTTCCGGCTGCCAAATTATAGTCGTATCTCTCTGGCTGTACTTCTGGATCAGTTGTTGTGGTATTATGTAACATCTTCAAATGATATTAAGATTCTACTTTAGGATCTCCGTGGGTAAAAAATATCCCGAAAATATATGTTATCTCTTAACGAGATAACTAATTCGTTCAACATTCATCTCATTGGGTGATAGGTGGATTTGATGTAAATTTCGACAAAAACTTACACTCGCCAAAAGCAACTAACTTTTGAGTTGTTTAACATTTGATGACATTCCCAAGCTCTTTCCTATCTACGGTTCATCAAATCATATAATTGCTAAGTACATAATTGATAGCACTTCTGAACCTAGTTTTCCGGCTTTAGGATAAAAAATAAGTAAGTATGGTACATTTTGCTACAAGAGATGAACACACTGTTTTTTCGTTAGTAGAAATCTCTTCACGAGACGCGTCAGCGTCGAGTGTAGCAATTTCGCAAACGTTAAACGTTTTCCTCTTGCGTAAAAAATGCACTTTTTTCTACGATAGTAAATAAATATAGAAACGATATTTATTACAAATTATTAAATTAGAAATCTACAACATAACATTCAATATTCATATTCTATTTTTTAAGGTTGCTTTGGTATATATGCTTTTGTAAAATTACTTGAAAATACCATAGCAACTGCAATTTATTACATAGTGAACATGATTTAACACTAGTGGAAAAATAGTACATTTTGCTATACAAAAGATAAAACGCTACTTTTTTGCGAGTGAACATTTGTTCACGAGACGCGTTAGCGTCGAGTGGGATAGTTTCACGAACGTAAAATGTATTTATCTCGCGTAGGAAATGCAATTTTGGAACGAACGAACGTAAAATGTATTTATCTCGCGTAGGAAATGCAAGATACCGGAGTACTGCAATTTTTCGAGTTCCAAAATCCATTTGTAGTCCTAGTAAAACATTAAATTTTTTCTCCAACCGTTATTTCAGCCGTCCACTGTACAAAGTCACTAACTCCACTTTTTCAAAAATCTTAAATTTAAGTGTCAAAGTACTTGCTATATAGTCATAACTTTCCATGTTAAAAAAATTTTTTCTGAATAATAAAGATTAACACCATTTGAAGTCAAAATTCGTCTGATCATTAAAAATTAATAATTTCGAATGTTAATAATAACTTTTAATATAATAACTAAGTAATATTAAAACTGGGTAGAAAAATCCGAAATTCGACGTCCACGCCGTGCTGCCTGGGTAATGCTGACTGAATTAGGTTGGTGTATTGGAGACAAGCAGAGTAAAAACTGCTTAGTCAATGACGTTACATCACGGCGAATTGGCGCTCTACAACCAATGCGACTCAAGCGGCTGTTCTCCATGTCAGGGGCGGCTTGGAGCGAGCGTTTGTCTTGAATCAAGCGGCCTGCTATATAAACGTCTAAAAAAGGTTGTTTCTGGTGACCTTAATATGCAGAACGGACCCATTCACGACAATTTGGGCTGGGCCTAGGGTTAACACCCTAACCCCGGAAAAAAACTAATATGTTAAATTTGGTTATCAGAAAGAGAAAAACAGACCCGGATACAACAACAGAATTTTACCTGGACGTGAAAAAGGACCAGACTACCAAATCGGAACGTGGAACGTGCGCAGCCTGAGTACTCCTGATGCTTTTATAAGTCTAGAAACAGAGGTTGAGAGGTATAGGATGGATATTATTGCTCTACAAGAACTTAGACAGCCGATAATAGGAAAACAAGATCTGGATAGGCACTCTCTATACTGTAGTGGTCATCCTTCTCGAAGAGAATTTGGTACTGGCTCTCTTGTTGGTGCACGCATACAAGAAGCCGTGATGAAATTCATTCCGGTCAGTGAGAGGATCTGCTACCTACGTGTACGCGGTACATATAACAATATTTCTCTTATTGCCGTGCATGCACCAACTGAAGCTAAGACCGTCGACGAGAAGGATAATTTCTATATAGCACTGGAAGAGGTTATGAAACAAACACCAACACGCGACTTCATTATGGTTCTTGGTGACTTTAATGGACAGGTTGGCAGAGATATCTCTTATGGAAATGTGGTGGGTCCCAACAGCTTGCATTTGAATTCGAATGATAATGGTGAGAGAATGATTGAGTTTGCATTGTCAAATAATTTGAGAATTGCCAGTACGTTCTTTCCGCATCGATCGATTCATAAGCAGACTTGGGTCTCACCGAATGGAAACACTCGAAATCAAATTGATCACGTTCTAGTAACAACACGTTTCTTTTCGAGCGTTCTGGATGTGCGATCCTTTAGAGGTGCATACATTGAAAGTGATCACTTCCGTGTATGTGCAACGATAAGGTTCCACTTCCCAAATCCAGGCATTCCGAAATTCAATCAACGGAAACGTTTTAACATCTCATCATTAAAGAATGGTGAAACAGAAGAGAGATATCAAATCCATATTGCCGAAACATTGGAGAAATCAGAAACCATAAATGGAGACGTCAATAAGTCATGGTATTTGCTCAAAGATGCTGTTGTTAGCGCTGCTGAGGGAATACTTGGACGACCACAGAACCACTCTCAGAAGCCATGGATGGATCAAGCATGCCTTGATGCTATTCAATACAAAAAAAATTGCTATCTGAAGTGTCTACAAGGACGCAACACCAGGTCCACGAAGGAGAACTATAAACTAGCAAGACAAACCGTTACAAAGCTATGTAGACGAACGAAGAGAAAATGGTGGAAGAGACAGTGTGAGGGGATTTAAAGCTTTCATAAGGAACATCAATCGCGTAACTTCTTTCAACAGGTTAAAACCTTAAAGAAGAGCCCTCAAACTAGATCGACTGCTATTCAAAACGAAGATGGGGAGCTACAAGTAGACCTTAAAAATATTTTAGATACTTGGGCCGCATATTTTGAGAATCTTCTCATCTTAAGTGACCAGCAACAAGTCGGGCAACGAGCAAAGCTTATTCGTGCGTCAAAGGTGCATGTAGACGAACCAACCAAAGAGGAATTCGAAGCGGCGCTGTCTAAATTAAAACGCAATAAAGCACCTGGTATCGATGATATAACATCCGAAATGATTGAACATGGTGGCGAAACTCTATCCTTAAGATTGTTTGAACTTGTTCAAATGATCTGGAGGACTGAAACCATGTTACAGGACTGGAACACAGCTATGTTGATACCAATCCATAAAAAAGGTAATCGCCTACAATGTGCAAACTACAGAGGAATCGCTCTCCTTTGCACAGCATATAAAATATTTTCTTACATTTTGCTATCCAAAATCAATCCTTTTGCTGAACAACTGTTTGGAGAATATCAGTGTGGTTTCCGGCGAGGCCCAGGTACTACCGATGCAATTTTCTCGATAAGGATGATTTTGGAAAAGTGCCGAGAGTTCAACATACCTGTGCACCAACTTTTCAATGATTTCAGGCAGGCCTACGACTCTCTCGAGAGACTCTATGGTCTGCTCTGGTGTCAATGGTACGAGTAGGGAACGAAATATCAAAGTTTTTTAAAGTCGACTCCGGTTTAAGACAAGGTGATGCTATCTCTCCTATACTTTTTAATTTAGACTTGGAATATGTGTGCCGTCAAAAGAAACTACCGACTAATAACAATATCTTGTCAATAAACTCAGTACAGATGATTGCTTACGCTGATGATGTTGTCATCCTCGGCCGAAGTGAAGCTGTTATGAGTGAGACTTTCAAGTCGCTTGAGAGTGGTGCTAGAAAAATTGGTCTGCAAATTAACTACAATAAAACCAAACATATGAATGTTTCAAGGGAGGCTGAGAAGAAAGATTTGATGTGCGGCGATGAACGAATTGAGGGAGTTGAATCTTTTAAATATTTGGGATCAATGCTTGACTCAAACAACAGCATACTTACAGATATAAAAGCTCGAATCGCTGCAGGTAATCGAACTTTCTACTCAATTAAACCTCTCCTTGGATCACCGTATGTATCAACTAACACCAAGCTCAAGTTATACAAGACATTGATTAGACCGGTTGTGATGTATGGGTCACAAACGTGGACCCTTACACAAAATGACAAATCGCATTTATCTGTATTTGAGCGTAAGATCCTACGCTACATTTTTGGTCCACTTAAGACAGACGATGGAGGTATAACTTTGAGATCAGAGACCTTCTTGAGGGTCCTGATATAATAGGTTGTATCCGTTCTAATAGGATTGCTTGGTTTGGGCATGTTCTACGAGCCGATTCACAGTCTGGAATGATTAGAAAAATGTACGTTAGTACCCCAGGGAGTGGGCGACCGCGAGGTAGACCACAACTACAATGGGAGACTGACGTAATAAACGACCTTAAAAAAATCGGCTGCCATAGTAATTATGTCGCTGTTGCGAATGACCGTGGTGAATATTCAAAGCTGATCAACCTGGCAACGCTCCTACATGGAGCATGAATGCCTTAAAAAAAAAAACAAAAAAAAAAATATTAAAACTAAATATATATTATACTAATTAAATTACTACTATAATAGTAATATAGTAATTACTACTATATTAATATAGTAACTAAAAAATAAATAAATTTGTTTAAAATAACTTTCGAGAATAATAAAGATTAACATTACTGAACATCAAAATTTGTTTCATTATTGAAAAATATCAAATTTTCCAACATTTTGTTTCGTGGAGTTTTTTTTTTTTTTATTAATTAGTTAGACATGTTTAGCACACTATATATGAAATAATCATTATTCAGACTCTTTGAATATCCGAAGATACCATGTCAACTATAAAGGAAAGACATGAGGAAAATGGAAGGAATGAGAATATAGAGATAACTATACTAATTATTTTAAATGAAGATGGACATTTTCTTTAAATGCCTGAGGAGAATATTCATCGGGAAATACATAGGAGGGCATTGAGTTCCATAATTTGGCCACTCTATTAAAATAATTGTTCTGAAAGGACATAGTTCTACAACGAGGTATTTGGAAAGCAAATGGGTGAGATAACTCTGAAGTTCTTGTTCGCCGATTAAAATGCGCACACGATGGAAGAATGTTTAATCATTAGTTAAAGAGTTAATCATTTTGTGCATTGAGCGGTCGGTGCATTTAATCAATAATTTAATAAAATTTTAAAAAATATTCAACATTTAAATTATATTTAATTTACATTTCAAACTAAATCCACCTATTTCAATATTTTGACAAAGAATAATAAATTTTCCATTCAAACTTTAATTTTTGTTTTGCAAAGATGACCTAGGACAAAAAACGTTTATTGTTGGGACTGCTAGGACTAAGTTTTGTTTTGCAAAGAAATATAGATTCGTTTAGTTTTTGTCCTAAAACAAAAAACATTTGTTTTTGGTACACCTAAATGCAATACATAAATGACATATTTTTTGTGAAATATATCCAAACAAAAAGTGCCATTTTAGTCCGGTTGAAGAAAAACGATATCTATTTTAAATTATTAAATTTAAAATCGACAACTTTACTTCACTTCATATTCTTTTGTTTCATGGTTGCTTTGTCTTGAAAACTTTGAAAAATTACATCAAAATACCATAACAACTCCAATCTGTTATTTAGCGAAAGTATTTTTTGGTACGAGTAGGCCGTAAAATGCACTTTTACGGTTCAAAAATTGTTCACAAAGCAGGGCATTTTTTCCTATTGAAATAACAATGCCAAAATTGAAATAACAATGCCTAAAGTTATTATTATTCCTATTATTTCGAAAAACTACTTGGATAAAATAATATTTTACTATTTTGTGTAAATATATGTATTTTTATTTATGCAAATAACACAGAATCTTACTCGTACGGAAAAGACATACTTTACGCCCTTAATACATAAATAGCTATTACACTAAAGGGACTTAATTCCCTGTAAAAAACCCATTTTTACAGGGAATTAAGCCTGCTTGAAAATATACTTTTCATATCTGCCATCATAAAAAAAAAATATTTTCACAGGGAATGAAGCATGCATGAAAATAGAGTTTTATATGATACCATAGAACAACAGATTTCTTCTTAATTACTTCACAAATGCAACACAACTATTTGTAACATTAATTTAAAAAACATTATGCATAAAAATATAATTTTACATAAACAAACATTTTGCGTTACACCAAAGCAACTATTGTGGCAGTTAGTTCAAATTAAAGGGCAACAGTTCAAATTAAAAGGTGCAGAACTATTGCCTTTCAACGCAACTTTATCGGTTTTCCCCGATACCTTAATCCTCAAAGTTTAAAAGTTAGCGTTCATAAATTTCTTAAAGAACCTTAATTTATTCAAAATTAATCTTAATCCCTCGTTGACATGGTATTTTCAGAGACGTTATTTTACTATAATTAATACTAAACACGCCAAACTTTGTTTAAAAAAAAAATCTACATCACAATACAAATGTGACCTTACGAAATCTTGAAAACAAAGCTCCCGAAAATTAAAAAAAAGTTGTTTTGTCAGAATGACATAAACTTTAGTAGTCCTTAAACCCTTTAATGAGATTTTATGGTTTTAGTCTAGCAGTATAATACAAAAACTCGTGAGCCAACTAGCTTACTAAAGTCGATTTTTATCTACACATACACATAAAAATGAAAATAATTATAATAAAAGATCTTTCCTGTTCAAGTCTACTTTAATTAAAAATTTTTACTTTACAAATTGTTGGATTACATACCTTTGCTTATATAATAACAATAAAAGTTTTTGCACATGCCACAGTTTATTCTATTTTCCTTTTCAAAAACTTACAAAAACCATTTTTTTTCCTTAAACCACTTTAAAATTCCAAAACTTTTACAATATTTTTTTTTTACTTTAATCCACAACCACAATTTTCCTTTATTCCTTTTTTTTAATAATATTTATACTTTAAGCATCAAAATTTTTTCTATTTTCTTTTTCACATGATATTTCTAGCTATTTCTAGCTATCAGATATAATTTTATACAAAAAAAAAAATAATGGAAAAATTCTTTAAAATATAAAACACAAATTTTCCGGGTAAAAGAATTCTAAAAAAATTTATTATTTTTCGGTCTTATGTGACAATAACAGTCTCACTAAAAATTGTATGGATTCTATTTCATATATGATGACCAGGAGAGAGATGTTGATTGATGTGGCTGTCAATCTAACAGAAAAGCTTATGTTTATGTTAATTTATGTACACTTGTTTTTATAAGAATATCGATAAAACCATAACAATTTGTTTGCTTTTCTTTTCACATCTTTCGTATTTCACATGGATAAATCGAAAAAATAACGTTTTCTTTTATACACAACAGTTTAAGCAATACAACTCAGAAAATGGATCAAAATAAATTCATTTTGTAATAACTATTAAAACTAAGAAAAAAAACAAAATGTTTTTCTTAAAAAGAAAAACTTGTTATCTTTTCCTAACGCGCGTTGTCTCGATAACAATGTTCAAATTGTACTAAATCCAAAAACTGAAAGAAATCAACAGAGAAAATAAAAATGTTAACAAAAAAAAAATAAATGATTTTCCGATTATTTTCAGCAGAAGAAAAAAAAACAACATACGCAATTTTCTCTTAAAATAACAAAAAACGAGAGGAAAACTAAAATGAAAATTACAATAACAGAAAATCCAAACAAAACACATGGTTGAGATATTTGAGAATTTGCTCACAATTTCATTTTAATATCAATAAAATAGCAGTTTTCCCCAGTTTCAGTTTATTTCGCTTGAACTCTATGTGCGCTTGCCTGAGATTATTAAGAGAGAGGAATGCTATAATCAAAATTTTGGACACCTATTTTAATTATTCGTGTTTTTGGTTTATGTTTTCTTTATAATATGCGCTTTGAATTATTTTGAAAAATTGAAAATTGAATCAATCTGACCTTCTTTAAAATTTTCGTGCCCAATTTTTTGTTTAGTTTTTGTTTTGGACCATCTTGAATCCTAATTTGTAAGCAAAAAGTGAATGAGTTGGGTTGATTATAAGATCCGGGCACACATAAAAGTACAAAGTCTGATTTTTTTTGAAAATTGGATAAAAAGAGAAATGGAGAAGGCCTGAACAGTTGCTGATTTTAATATTAAACAATTGACATTCAATTTTAAAATTTCCAATATCTCTGTAAATGCGTTTTCTGTTTTGTCTCTATAGATAAGATATTTTTTGCATTTTTAAGTCTCTTACACACTAATACCTACAATTACGGAGCGAATTTTATGAAACGATGTTTAAAGAGTTAAGTTAAAATGGGAATTAACAATTAGGTTTTGACGTCTTTTGAACAAAATGGCGAGTGATCTACTATATATAACGCCTGATTATATCATTTTTTTATCTGTGGGCTTCAATCTTCGTTTATTAATCAATTTAAATAAAATTTTGAAACAACGTGTGGATTTGAATGACGGTTTTGGACGATATTGAATAAATTGTTCTTACAGGCTTACAAATTTTCTTACTGAAAATATGACAACATTAGGTTGACACACAACGAGGTTCTACTAATTGCATTTTTCTTTACAAAATAGTGACATGGGTAGAGAAGTGATCTTTTATTTTGTTTGCCATTATGTGATATCAACGCTTTTGCTGGATTTCATATTATTTTAGGATATTGCATACTTGCATTGCTCGGATGAGATAATCAATTTTTTAACTGAATTTTTGAACTGGCACGCAAACTGTTAAGACCATTATACCACACTTTTTTAGTGCCATTCACAAATTTCTTCACCATTGTAATTTTGTAAATTTATTCAGCTTTTTCGGTAGATTCTCATATGTCGACCGTAATGGGTTATTAGATTTTAAACAAAAATTTGAAATAAGTTTCTGCTCTGACTATCTGCACCCAAAATAACACTTAGTAACTGATACAGTTCCACAATAAAGGATATCCTCAATTTTTTCCTTGACAGACGTGGTAGTCATCTGCCATTACAATGTCAATTTTCTAAAATTTATCCTTTGTAAAATTTGCCTTCAGCTCATGACAATAAAACCTAAAATCGATATTAATTAGGTATTCTAATACCGCATTCACAGCGACATAGCAAATTAGTAAATGTAATTTAAATCTGTGCTGTAAACACTTTTTATTTTAAAATCTTGCAACTAATTTGATATCTAGGCTTACTACCATTACAAACGATTCAAATACTTACGATTCAAATTACAATCTACGTTTTAAACTCATATTAAATATGTCAAGATGCAAATTATAATATACTATCTACTAATTTGCTATTTCGCTGTGAATGCGGTATAAAACAGCAAGTTTAGCATGATTACAGATACAAACTACGTTGCTTGCAACGTACTTATAGCTTAGAGCACACTGCACACAACATTGGTTATTAGGAGTGTGTTAGACGTTTTAACCGTTGAAAAAGTTCAAAAAAACAATCAAATATTTTAATAAATCAAAAATGTTGGCGTTAACTTGAATTTACCTAATACAAATTTAAGTCAATACAAATTTAAGAAAGGTAAAGGTGAAACAAACGAAGTTTTGTAAAGATAGAGCCTGTTAAAAAACGGTTGGCTCTAAGATGGTTACCACAGTGAGCGCTGTGGTGAGATTTGTTAAAATTGTTTTACCAATCCTATGATATCCAAGTAAACTCATATCATTATATTCTATTATATTCCTTATTAGAACAATAAGTTCAATGATTCTTTTATCTTAATTCAATTTTTCTCAATCAGATATATAATACAGTTTTATTTTTGTTTATTCCCATTAATATAGTTTTCAGTTTTTGTTGTTTTTTATTAAATTATTAATTACTAGGAGGGCCCGGCGTACTTCGCTACGCTTATAAATAAAGTTTTTGCGTAGACATTTTGTTGGCGTAGAAGCAATGATTTCAAAAAGTGGTAATGAGAAATGCTAGCATATAATTTTTAATTTTTCTTTTTAAATATATGAATGAAAAATAATCAGAACTCTAGCTGATCAGTTCGGATATATGAAAAAATTAGCGATCAAATAAGTTTTCAAGTAAGCTTATTTGATCTCTAACATTCCACTCCTAAATCAATGCATAAACTAAATTGAAATTTGAAAAGAAAATATAAAATACTAACTAAATCAATGCATAAACTCACTCATACCATTAACATTCATTCACAACATACATTTCACCATTAACACCATAATAATTAAATCAAAGAAAATCAAAGCTAACTAAATCAATGCATAAACTCACTCATACCATTATCATCATTCACAACATTCATTTCACCATTAACACCATAATAATTAAATCAAAGAAAATCAAAGAAAAATAATAATAATAAAAAAACAAAGAAAAATAACACGTGTATCCACTCCTAAATCAATGCATAAGCTAAATTGAAATTTGAAAATAAAATATAAAACACTAAATTGTATAGGGGAGGAGGGGGGGGGTTGCCGTTAAATTCAAAAATACATCTTAATTCGTCTATAACTTTTTTATTTATGATCTGAAAAATCCCAAAAATCTTTAAAACCTAAGTTACACTAATATCAGTTAGCAGTGAAAATTTGAAATGAATCAAAATTCGAATAAAAAAGCCTTAGGCTCCAGAAAGTTTTTTTTAGCGAATTAATATTTCACCGTTAGTTTTAAGATTAGTTTTTGAACGCCCTTAAAGTATTGGGTCATGTATGATTTTTATTAAATAATTTTTCCAATTCTCCATACCAAAGTATGCTTCCAATTCTCCATACCAAAGTATGCTACAGACCTACAGTTAAATTGCACAAAAAAACGTTGTGACGCCATGTACTTTTTGTTGTTTTGGATTTTGGAATGAAAAAAGAAAGAAAAAATTGAAGAAAATAATTGAAGGTCTGTGTCTTCAGTTTTTGACACAATATTTCGTAAAAAAAATCTTCAATTACTTTGTACGATTTAACTGTAGGTCTGTAGCGTACTTAAAATTAATTTTTCTTGTTATTAAGTTCCCTTAATTTAATTCCTCTTTAAACTTAATCAAATTAATAAATTATTTTTATATTATTCGATTCTTATCGAACCGTATAATCCTGCTCCTTTTAATTTATATATGTATTAATTTTTTTTAGTGTTTTATATATCTTAGTTTCAGTTTAGTTTCATATCTTTTAGTTTTAGTGTTTTGTATATCTTTTTACGATTTGCTACGGTTGTATAGTAACTGTTGTCATTGTTTCGTAACAGATGCACTCCCATTTTCATGTGTTGTACAGTGTGAAAATTTAAGCCTGGCCAAATTTCACTCACTGGACCACCAATGTCAAAGGGAAAATCTCTGTCGCAACAGCGATGGAAGCAGTAAAAAGCAACATATCAGCATCGATTTCACTAACATGAGAGGCCTTAATTCCAATTTGAATGAGATTCATCAACACATTGAAAGCAAGAAACCTGACATATTGTATCTTACCGAAACAATTGTCAGCGGCAAAGCATCGAAGCTGGATCTCGATAAATACCGACTGCCTGATTATGAGTTGGAGCATTCCTTTTATAACAAACACGTGTTTGTGTATTTGTGCGAGATTCACTTCCTTGTATGAGAATCAAGGCTTACGAGTTGAACTCAAAGCACCATAGCTCTCTTGCATTCAAGATCTCTGGTGTTGATGACACCATGTTCATAATAGGAATATCTTGATCCCCGAACTCTCACTTAGGTTGTTTCTTTTTCGAAAAATTATCATCCAATCTTAATAAAATTATCCAAAACTACCCCAAAGCAAGACTGGTCATTCTTGGCGACTTCAATGTACATAATACAGAGTGGTTGGAATACTCATCTAGCACCGACGACGTAGGAAGACAAACGGAGCTGTTAGTGGCAGATTTTCATGGTTTAACCCAAATGGTAGAGCATCTAACAAGAATAGCAGATAATTCTAAATCATAATAACAACCTTTTTGACTTGTTTCTAAAAAACGAGCCAGAAACAACGCATACAAATGTTGATCAGCCCCTCGGATCATCTGACCATCTGTTAATATCAGCAACAGTGAAATTCACATCACCAAATCCAATAAAAGCCAATCCTCGTCGCGTTTGGAGTTATATAAAAATGCTGATTAGGAAGGGCTAAGAAACTATTACGATAAAATACCATGAAAACATGTTTGTTGTGATAAGCACATCAGCACTAAGAGTCACTGAATTTATAAAAGATGGAATGCCGCAGTTTATTCCAAATCGATTAAATGCTCACAAAACTGAACCTTGATTCACGCGGGATGTTGATGAGGTGGTGGGCAATAAACGGAAAGTATTTCAGGCCTATAACTCAAATAAAACTCCAGAAACCCTTAGTGCCTATAAAAAAGCAAGAAATTTGTGTAAATTCAAAATAGATTCAGACAAAAACGCATATATCAAAGTCAAAGCAAACAAATTTGCTAATATCCATCTGGCTCTCGTAATTTCTTCCAGGCAATTGAATCAGTGCAGTGCAATTTCACTTGATCATCTATCCCAATTCCCAACCTTAGTATTAAATGACATTCCAGTGAGTGACTCAAAGGAAAAGGCGGATCTTTTGGGTCGCATTTTTCAAGAAACTCTAACATAACTGAACCTCTTCATCCTCCTACAGTCATTCTCCCAGCTGATACCAAAATAAAACCAATTATTTTTCGGAGTAATATCATACGTAGAATGCTTTTATCCCTCAATATCAACAAATCCGTTGGCCCGGATGGTATTCCACCCATTATTTTAAAAAAACTTTGCTAGACAACTAGTTCCAATCTAACCAACATTTTCTATTTATCTTATTAAACCGGAATATTCCCCGAGTGTTGAAAGTTGGCTAGTTTTCAGTCCATATCCAAAAAAGGCAGTAAGACTGACCCTAACAATTATAAACCAATTGCAATTCTGTCGGGGTTAGCTAAGATTTTTGAAAAATATGTTAACTACAACCTAATGGAATATTTGGAGGTGTCACGAATTTTTGATGATAAACAGGACATTTCAAAGGCTTTTGATAAAGTGTGGCATAGAACTCTTATAGCTAAATTAAAACTTTATGGCATAGATGATCTTACTGTATCATGGATTCATAGTTTTCTTACAGGTCGCCAGTTTCATGTCAATTTAGATAGCATTTCATTCAATATTTTCACAACGAATGCTGGTGTTCCTAAGGCTCTGCACTTTCACCAGCCTTATTTCTTTTATATATAAATGATTTACTTACCTCTACAGTACATCCAATTCCCAGTTTTGCTGACGACAGCACATTGCATGCCTCTCATGCATCTCTAAAAATTCGATCTCGTGTAACAGCTACTAACGATAGAGAAATGTTAATTAATTCTATTAATGACGACCTAGAGTGTATAATGCAATAGGGAGAGACCAATCTTGTTGTGTTTAACCCTGACAAAAACAAGTTATGTCGCCTTTCAGGGATGGAACGGCATAAAAACTTCCCCATTATGATAGACCACGAGAAATTACATGAGGTTAAATCGACTAAACTTCTGGGAGTTGTCATTGAAAGTAACATGAAATGGAATAAACATGTGTTTAGTCCAGCAAAAACTGCAATGTAAAAATTAGGATTTTTAAACCGATGAAAGAAGTTTTTTAACTCTGAGCAACTTTTGCTAATATATATGTCATTTACCCGCCCATGTATGGAATATTGTTGTCATGTTTGGGGAGGCGCCTGTCAATCAACAATAAAATGTCTAGACTCTGTGCAGAGTAAGGCAATACGGTTGATTGATAAGCATGCGTTAACTGATCAACTTTATTCACTCCAACACCAAAGAAATGTTGCCAAACTGTCAATCTATTATAAATACAATTTCTATGGTTCATCCTTTAAAGAAACTCAAAACATTCTCTCATCCCAGTGTGTGCAGTACAATCGACAAACACGAACTTCAGAAATGTCCCACCCATTTGCTGTTCAAATGGTTCGTTGTAGAACAGTTTCCTTTCAGAACGATTATTTCAATCGGGTAGCCAAAAAGTGGAATTCATTGCCACTTTCAGTTTTCTTGACGAATTCGCCCCTCAGACATTTAAAGAAAATGTCCATCGTCATTTACAACAACTTATCTAGCTACTTTTCTATCGTCATTCTTTCCTTTTCCCTTTTCCTATTCCTCACTCTTCCCGGATATTCAATGAGTAAAATAATAAATATTTCATATTAAGTGTTCTAAACAGGTCCAACTAATTAATAACAAAAAAAAATATATCACCAGAACCAGTCCTGCAGAATCGGTCTCGGGATATAGTTCATTTTTGTGGTAGTTTTAGTGATGCAAGCGACTTTGTTGCATCTGGGGAGGAAATCTATATTTTTATGCACCTTACAAGAATTTTTAGGCCAAATGACCGTTAAAAAGTGCTATTTTAGCAATTATGATTTTCTTAAAGGTAAGAAACAACTTGCACCTCCAAATTTTTCTAAAGAATTTGCTTTTGACCCTGTTATTTTATTTTTGTTAGCCCTATACTATCATGAAGTATTGGGTTATGTCATATTTATTTAGTGATCCATTCTTTAAAAAAATTTGCTTCCATAAATACCTCAGAACGCATGTTACTGTGGAACCTAAGTCTTATTAGTACATTATGATGTAAGGAAGTAAAGCTAAAGATTTTAGACGTATGTGGAGTAGCCGAGATTTGCACCCACATTAAGTCCAAAATAGCTTACATTCGTGTGATATATCGTCGCTTTAATAATGAAACAACGTATTCGCAAAAGTGTAGTTTCGAGATAATTGGGCTTAAAGATTTTTCGATTTTCTGATTTTTGTAAACTCGGCAGCACTATTGAATGAATAAAGATATTGGAAAAAAAATTTCTACCAATTAATCTTGACTAATTTCCCCACAACATATTAAAATTTCACATTGGTACCTGCTGGCTTTTCTACCTAAAAAGAGGTGAAAAGTCAATCAGGTACCTTATACGTTATTTCATATTTCATATACGTTATTTCATTTTGCATGGAAGTACGATTAAGCCTCAAACTAATTATTATTGAACTAACGCATAATATTCTTACAATTTTTTATTTATATGAACCGGCATATCATGTAGTAATGAATGATGCTTATACAATATTTTAGATTTACCATTTCGTGTGGCGATCGTAACGTATGGAAAGTATACGACACTGATTTTACCCAAGTTATTATTCTGTAGGAATTGAAATATCGTACATGCATTTACGCTGTTTCTATATTTAACCAAATTCAAATTTGCATGTACGTTAATTAACAATATATTAATTTTCAACCCCAGTTATAAAAAAATTGGAAAATGTTAAAATGCCACTTTATAGACATCCTTATGGGGAATGCAGCGCACCCATTATATAATAACAACGTATATATGGCATACGTTGTTTCATTATTAAAGCGACGATATGTACCATTTTTTATTTGCCACTTGCAAAATATTTAAAACAAATTGTTTATTCTAAATCAAAGTTATAATTTTGTATAAATTTTGAAACATAAATATGTTGAACAAGTAACCTTTGATAAAATATTTGTTATTTTTTTCTAAATAATTGTATAACTATGACAACAAATAATAACAATAATTTTAATTGGATAATGAATATTTGAATTTAAAGGTTGCTTTGATAAAAATTTCCGTTTTTTATAGAATTTAAACAAATACAAATGTTTTTTACTTTTTTGGACGTAACTATGACAACAAAATATATGGTTAAAAAGTGACACTTTTCGGACGCAAATCACAGTAATAAAGTACCATTTTAATATGTAGGCGAATCAAAAAGTTTTATATGTGTTGACACATATTAAAACTCCTGCTAGACAACACATTTTATTTTAAAAAAAATATAATTTGAATGCTAATAATCATGCTAATAATCACAATTTGTTTTACGTCAACAGTTTTACTGTTACATCTGCTGGTTTTTGCTAGACTTACCCTTTGTTTATAATTTTGTACACAAGAATTTAATCAATAAAATAAATTTTGACCGTTTCCAAAAAAAACGGTAAATGTTTTTTTCCCAGCAGATTCATGAGATCTGTCCTATAAAATATTCAAATAATTAATCAACAAATAAATACAACAAAATAAATTAAACCTCAACACATGTACGAAAAAAAATGTTCAAGAAATTTTCCGTTTGCTTTCCCTTTTTCTTTTCCTTAATCATTTTCTTATCGTTACATTTTCTTTTTAAGAAAACAGAAAAGAATGTGTATTTTCAATTTAGACAGTGATTGTGCATAATTTATAGAAAACACAATGAGAAAATTATGTAAATTACAAAGACGAATATAAATTAAGTAATAAAGATTTTGGGGAATGAATTGTAAATTATAGAGAATAAATTTTAATCGAATTCTATGCGGGACGTCTTTTTCGAAAAGATTAAGGTTTTATTAGCTCTCGTTGTTAGTGAAAAACTTGTTGATTAATTCGTTAATCGAATCGCATAGTAAAAAATAGCAATATTTTAAACTAAATTAATTTAAAATACGGAAAGGTTCAGTATTTCAGGCCGAATTAAATTATTTTACGCCGCGTAATATGTGTCCTTAAAAATAGTTTTAGTGGGTCACTCCTATGTTATCGTAAAATGTGTTCAAATAATTTTTTACTATTTTTGAAGTGATACTATTGAATCCTATTCTTTTAACGAAATCATTATATGCCTGCTTAGATATTGTTAGTAAACTTTATTTTTTATAGGATCAGAATTTATTTGTGTTTGTTTTGCTCTGAGTAAATTATCAAGATACGCTAGGGAAATTTTTAAGAAACGGTTTTCTTAATTTATTGGTTTGGGAGTAATAAATTCTGGATAAGAAAATTATTAAAACGGTTTTAGAAACAAATAATTTGGAAAAAAATAAAACTCTGTTTATACAAATTTATAAACCAATTTAATTCTGAAATTCATAATTTTGCTGAATTAAATAAGAACAATTTTGGTAGAGTGGTGAATGAGCAAAATCCAGTAGTAATTGTATAAAAAAGTGGTTTACCTGATTAAGGGCTGAAAACCGAATTCAAGCTAAAATAATAGTTTGAAAACTATAGCTATTAAGTCATTTAAGTAAAATAGTGTTTGTAATTAGTAGATATAATATTACATTGATCTCGGCAATTTAAAAATAGTTTTCTGTAACGATTCGGCAATAACATTTTCTTTTACATTTAACGTAACGATTTTTATTAATTATATTTAAAAGATAAATCACTTATAATATAAATAATTATCTCACTTTGAATTCGACCACATAATGTGCGAAATCACTTCATTTAATTTATTTCCTTTGAGCAAAAAGTTTTTTTTAAATTTTATTTATAAAATTTAACAACACTGCTGTGAAAAAAATTATATTCAGATATATTAATTTACGAAATTAATTTCCAGCAGTTAATATGTATTCTGAATTTAGATTTATTGCAATCAAGTAAATGAATTTGTTTCATCGTTATTTAACGTAGAAAAAATACATACCAATGAACAAAAATTTGCATCGGATATTACAATTTTTTGATTATAAATTCAAATCATAATTTGCGACTGGGAAAAGAAAATTTGTTATGCTCAATTAATTTTAAAAATCATCTCATGTTACAATTGAGCACACACACGTTTTCGAGTTAATTAAGTTGCAAGTTAAATTTATTAAAATTACCAAAAATGTTAACATATAAACTAAAACTCTATAAAACTCTGAACAAACAGAATCTAAAACTTTCTAAATTTTATCGTTGACTCAACACAACATATTCATTTTAATTAATAGATAGAATAGAAGCATATGTGAACGTGAACTGTTTACATGCAGGTTTAATGACGTAAACAAAAATAATTTTTAAATATAAATTTTGTTAAATTTTGTAATTACTATAACATGTAGATTGAAAATGGTAAAATATGCAATCAGTTATAAAACACAAAGGGACTAAAACCAAAGGATCAAGATCATGGTTTAGTACATACTGCTTGTAAAAGAAACTATGAACAAGAAATACAAATGTGTTTTAGTACATTTTAACAATTTACGAACATATATGTACCATTATCAAAAAAAGTTCTTTAAGGAATCTTCGCCATCATCCACCAAACTGCCACCAAAGATGAATAACCGAATTGCTATAATACAAATTATTATCACATCATTAGCGAATGGCTTTAGTGCCAAAAAATATGGTCAAACATTCATGCGGGGCTGGCTTCACTCAGCAACCACTTTTGTGTTTGCGGGGTTGGCTTCACTCTGCAACCCTTTAGGCGCGTTGTGCAATTTTGAATGGGGAAAAATTTATATATTCGAGCTATCATTTTCACGCATCACGTATATATTTTTAAATATAAAATACCTCTATCCATTCGTAAAGTTTCAAACTACAATATAGAAAAAACAATAAAAAAATGTACCACTACTGGAATTTAACTCTCGACCGTGATCGACTAGGTCGAGAGTTAAATTCCAGTAGTGGGACATTTTTTTATTGTTTTTTCTTTAATTTTTATTAAATACCATTAAAATTATTGTTTTTTTTCAAGAATTCATAAAAATCATAAAAATTTCTTTTTACGAATTTTAAAATATTGATCGATAATGCAGTTTTTAAAGTTATTGCTACTGTCTTTTTCCGTTTCTTTCAAATTACTTTCATTTCGATATTAACAAGAAAATTGATTATTTTTTGGTAGGCAGTGCTAGAAATAATAAAATATTGGTTTTCCAATCATTATTTTCCATGATTTCATTCCCGTGAAATAAAATAAGGAAAATAAAAACTACTATTTGAGTATGTATTTTTCTTTCAATATGAGTTAACATCTTCATCGCAAAAAATTTATTTAAACACAGTTTTTTTGAAAGCAATAAAGTAAAATTCTGTAAGAATTAAAGAAAAAAAGCTTTGTAATCTATATGTGAATTTTGAGCAAATACAAAAAAAAAGGAATATAATTATAATATCAGAATAAAACGAAATATAGACAAAAAGAAATGGCGGTGTAGTTATTTGTTCTGTGTATATGGGTTGGTGAAACTAAACAAATCTCTCATATTGTGTTGACCGATGAGTTCATTATTTTATCAGAATTCATAGAGTGTTGGTTTAGACACAAAGAATGTTTCCAAGGAATTAAACTAGGGATTAAATTCATACAAAAAAAGGGATGGTCTGGAACCTGCAAAACAGGATTTAGAGCCTAAATGGAAATGTCATCAATTTGTATTAATCAAGATACAAGCAAATCTACTCAACCTACTGAACTGTCATCAAATTTGTATTAATCATTCTTGGATTATAATAGGGGCATCAAGTCCAGCATTCAACACATTAAATTAAGTTTTTTTCTTGCATTTCTTTTTATATATAATATATATTTTTTCTAGAAATTTTCATGGGGAAAAATTATATATTCGAGTCATCATCACGCTAAATAAATATTAAATAAATAATAAAAGAGAGTGAGATAAATTGTAATCATTTGTTATTTTTTTATTTCTTGTTCTCATTTTCTTGATTCATAATTTGCTTTTTAGGGTTCCGTTTTTTATACGGAACACTATTGGTGAGAGTAAAACGAGTTTTTCACATTATATCGATTATCTCGTAAACTATAAATGCTATGGACTTGAAATTTGAGGTGCGTATAAAACTAATATGTCCACATGAAATGACGAATACAAATAAAACTAAAGTGGTTTTCGTTTGGTTTACAGGGGTTCGATGTGAGACCTTTGAGAAAATAGATTTTTTTATAGATTCAAGTAGGGTATCATATGAAAAGGCTTCATTTCAGTATTCTTTAAAAATTTATCTTGGAATTTTACACCTCACCATTTTTTGTATAATTCTGAATAATGACGTTTTTTTCGTGTTTTCTTAACTCAATTAGCTCCAAACCTAACTGATCGAAAATTTTCAAATGTATTTGGAATGATAGAAAAATTAGTACAGTTTTAATAAAAAATATATAAAAGTGTCATATTCTCATAATTAGATTTATTAGGGGGGTGGAAATGAGGAGGGGTAAAAACACTATTTAAAATGTGGTCAAGTGAGGTGTCATTTGAAAGAGCACCTAATTTAGAAATCATTGCAATTTTTTTTAAAATTTTGCAATGCACAGTTTTTGAGTTATTGTCAAAAACATACCGTTCCCCCCCCCCCCCCCCCTTCGTTCCGACACTGATTGACAGAAAAATTTGGAAAAATTCACAGAGCTAGGAAATTTGGTAAATTTTGTATGAAAATTATACCGAAGTCTCAAATACTTATATTTCTGTGTGTTTAGGGGACCGGTGTAAAGAGGGTAAAAAAAAAAGAGCTAGGAAATTTGGTAAATTTTGTATGAAAATTATACCGAAGTCTCAAATACTTATATTTCTGTGTGTTTAGGGGACCGGTGTAAAGAGGGTAAAAAAAAAAATTTTTTGACCCAAGCGAGTGCGGTGTCATTTGAAAGAGCACCTAATTTAGAATTTGTTGCAATTTTTTTTAGAATTTTGCGGTGCACAGTTTTTGAGTTATGGACAAAAAAGTGCAAAATTCAAACCGTTCCCCCCCCCCCTTCGTTTCGACACTGATTGACATAAAAATTTGGAAAAATTCACAGAGTTAGGCAATTTAGTAAGTTTTGTATGAAAATTATAGCGAAGTCTCAAATAATTATATTTCTGTGTGTTTAGGGTACCGGGGTAAAGAGGGTAAAAAAAAAACTTTTTTGACCCAAGCGAGTGGGATGTCATTTGAAAGAGCACCTAATTAAGAATTTGTTGCAATTTTTTTTAGAATTTTTTGATGCACAGTTTTTGAGTTATGGACAAAAAAGTGCAAAATTCAAACCGTTCCCCCCCCTACGTTTCGACACTGATTGACAGAGAAATTTGAAAAAATTCACAGAGCTAGGCAATTTGGTAAATTTTGTATGAAAATTATACCGAAGTCTCAAATAATTATATTTCTGAGTGTTTAGGGGACCGGGGTAAAGAGGGTAAAAAAAAAACTTTTTTGACCCAAGCGAATGGGGTGTCATTTGAAAGAGCACCTAATTTAAAATTCGTTGCAATTTTTTTTAGAATTTTTCGGTGCACAGTTTTTGAGTTATGGACAAAAAAGTGCAAAATTCAAACCGTCCCCCCCCCTACGTTTCGACACTGATTGACAGAGAAATTTGAAAAAATTCACAGAGCTAGGCAATTTGGTAAATTTTGTATGAAAATTATACCGAAGTCTCAAATAATTATATTTCTGAGTGTTTAGGGGACCGGGGTAAAGAGGGTAAAAAAAAAACTTTTTTGACCCAAGCGAGTGGGGTGTCATTTGAAAGAGCACCTAATTTAAAATTCGTTGCAATTTTTTTTAGAATTTTTCGGTGCACAGTTTTTGAGTTATGGACAAAAAAGTGCAAAATTCAAACCGTCCCCCCCCCCTACGTTTCGACACTGATTGACAGAGAAATTTGAAAAAATTCACAGAGCTAGGCAATTTGGTAAATTTTGTATGAAAATTATACCGAAGTCTCAAATAATTATATTTCTGAGTGTTTAGGGGACCGGGGTAAAGAGGGTAAAAAAAAAACTTTTTTGATCCAAGCGAGTGGGGTGTCATTTGAAAGAGCACCAAATTTAAAATTTGTTGCAATTTTTTTTATAATTTTGCGGTGCACAGTTTTTGAGTTATGGACAAAAAAGTGCAAAATTCAAACCGTTCCCCCCCCCCCTACGTTTCGACACTGATTGACAGAAAAATTTGAAAAAATTCACAGAACTAGGAAATTCGGTAAATTTTGTATGAAAATTATACCGAAGTCTCAAATAATTATATTTCTGTGTGTTTAGGGCACCGGGGTAGAGAGGGTAAAAAAAAACTTTTTTTGACCCAAGCGAATGGAGTGTCATTTGAAAGAGCACCTAATTTAAAAATCATTGCAATTTTTTTTAGAATTTTGCGGTGCACAGTTTTTGAGTTATGATCAAAAATGTTCAAAATTCAGACCGTCCCCCCGTGTATCAAATATTTATTAATCGTTTTGAAAGGGTAGGAATGGTAAGGTAAAATAAAGCTTTTTTAACCCGAATAGCAATATCGAGTGGGACTGGCGTGTACATTTTTAGTCATGTCATCCTTTATACTGATTCTTAGAGCAATTCTTAATTTTGCAACTCTTTTAGGGTGAATATAACCAGTTATCCAAAAGAAAGAAGACTTTATTTCAAAATTATCACGGTCCTTTACTATCTATTGTATATTGTATTGTATGTCATAAGGGGCCCACTTGGGGCCCAAAAGGTGGCGTAAATTCTCAAGGTTCAAATCAGATTGATGTGATTTGTTAGTTTGTGTTAAGATCCACGTTTGTAATCCATTCATAATCACTGGTTTAATAAATTTCTTGTATAACTTTAGGAAATGTTGAGTTTTAATTGAATGGTAAGGTCGATAACCTGCAATTATTTTAGGGTTAATATTTGTTTAATATGCTATTGTTTAAGTCAAATATTGATCTTTTGTTAATTTTAAATATTGTTAAAATTATACGTTGTTTTTCAAGCACCGACCTAAATGTCGAACTTATGTAATCTAACACAAAAAAATTGTTGCTATAGAAAGAACTGAAAATTTTAATAAAGCGATGAGCCTATAATTCTATGGAACACGAAAAATATAGCGAAGCTTCAAGTGATTTTATTTCTATGTGTTTAGGGGATGGGAGTGGGGACGGGTAAAAAATTGTTTTTTGACCCGCATGAGTGGGATGTCATTTGATAGAGCACCAAAATTAAAAAACAATACAGTTTTTTTAGAATTTTGCGATGCACCGTTTTTGAATTATTCTCAAAAAAGTGCAACAAAAAGTTGGTCCCCCCTCCCCCTTATACGTTTCTTCGTTGATTGACAGAAAAATTTGAAAAAATTCATAGAGATAGGAAATTTGATAAACCCTTAACGAAAAATATAGCGAAGCCTCAAGTAGTTTTAATTCTACGTGTTTAGGGGATAGGAGTGGGGAATCGTGAAAAAAAGGTTTTTTGGCTCGCATGAGTGTCATTTGAAAGAACAAAAGAACAAAATTAAGAAACATTACAATTATTTTAGAATCCTGCGATGCACAGTTTTTGAATTATTGTCAAAAAAGTCCTATTTTTAGCGTTAACACCACTCCACCCCTAAATTTCGTCGTTGTTTAACAGAATTGAGTCGTTCCTTAGCTACCATAAATAGCTATGGATATCATTTAACCTAAAGTAATATTTTTTATATCATTTCGATCAATTTAGATGAGATTGACATTAACTATTGATATTTACGATGAACCATTTAGTTTTTATGTGTCTATGGTCTGGCAATATAAACTAGGGTTTCTCATTTCCCGTATAAATTCAAATCCCGGGAAGCCGGGACAAAAATGTTAAATTCCCGGGATCCCGGGAAATCCCGGGAAAGCTAAAAGGCTAGATTTTTCTAATTGGATGGTAGAAAAATGTGTAAAATTAAAACAATACAAAAAATACGCTATTGATTTTTAAATTTCCATTATTTTTAATGAGAAAAACTTCAAAAATTAAATAAAAAAGGAATATATAAAAACAAAACAAAAATAAATTCATAATACTAATTTTACCAATGGCGCGGCGCCATCACTCGATTTTGTCCGAATTTTCGTGACGAAACGTCCTGCCACAGAAAAAGGTCTTTCCGATTCAATTGATGTCGGTGTGATAGTCATTAGGGCATTGTGTAATCTAAATTATTTGTACTCTGCTTAGTTGCTTCAAAAATTACCAATTCTTTTGTGATGTTTTTAATGTCATATGATACATGTTCTGTGATACAAATAAACCAAAATCACAATAACAACGGTACTTCTCAGCACCTTAAGACGAAAAACATTGGATCCTCCGTCCGTATTTTAGAATTGAACATTGAAAGCATTAGCAAGTCAAAAACTAAACACTTAGAAAGAGTATTAAAGTTATTATTTCGATATCAACGTTATAATTCCTCTAGAGGAAAAATTGTTGGTTATAAACTAATTAGTGCTATTTACGATCCATCAAACATATGGATCTGGCACGTATATTAAGTCAGAAATCATGAACTGCACCCATTTACTTACACCAGACGGACAACGATATACATCTTATTATTGTTGATATACAGCGTGGCCAGCTGATACTCTACCATTGTTTCACCACCCAGCAATATAGGTTTGTGACTTTAATAGCCATCACAATCAGTGGTCCTACTCAAATAACAATCCCAATGTTATACAACTAACTGACAGGACCAATCGACAACATGTTCCTGATATATAATACGAAAGACATGAAAACCTAATTAGATCTGCTAGATGGCCAAGTTATTACATGCCCGACCTCTGTGTTTCCACAAAAAACGAACAACGTAGCCCTATTCCAATATCTAGGGCTGTTTTACAAGGTTTTCCACGCTCTCAACATCGTCCAGTAATTTTTGAGGTAGGTTTCCAAATCCTACACGTAAACTCTACTCCTCAACCTGGATGCAATTTTAACAAAACTGATTGGACTAAATATGGGTTGAAGTTGGATGCAGTGATTCACTGGATCCAACTCATTCCGAAAAATTACGATAGGTTCGTAGGAGTCATCAATTTAACTGCAAAGAAATGCATCGCAAGAGACTTCCGGTGAAGAATACATTCCTGGTTGGAGTAGAGAGAACGATATATTTATTATTTGGGGAGCACCTTAGGAGTGGTGAGGCAGACGTGGTTGATGACTTAATATACTCACTGGACACCGCGAGGTAACAAAAGTGGATTAACGCAGTTGAAAACATTGATTTTTCCCATTCTGGTAGGGCAGCTTGGAGTCTTCTTCGGAAGCTGGATGGCTCAAACTCAGTTACTCGTGCTAACAATGAAATAAATTCAGACGACATTGCAAATCACATTGTAAACATGTCTCGTTCCTCTATTAATCACCTTCATAAGAGAACCATTAAACATAAATTAAGAGAAATGAAGCGCAAGTTTTAGGTAGATTTCTCAGAAAAATCTACCTATTTTAAGTTTTATTGGTTTTAATTTGTTGTGTTTATGTGTGTCCAAAAAAACCATACAAAAAAACCATGACACCATATGTGTCAAAAAAACATTTTCCTACTTTTGAACGAAATTAATTACTACAGAGGGAAAAGAATTAAAAACTACTCGATTTTCGAGTGAGAATTTTTTTAATATCTTTGGAAAAAGTAAAAAAAAAATGTTAATAAAAATTAGCGGGATACCCGGGATCCCGGTATGAAATCCCGGGAAAACGGGATGCGAATTCGCCCCCGGGATCCCGGGAAAACGGGATCCCGGGATCCCGTTTGAGAAACCCTAATATAAACCCTTTACAACACAACTTTATGTAAATTATTTTGATATTGTTTTCTTTACATTCACGGAACCCTTGACGAGCGAATTTTATTCGCACTTGTCTGACTTTTTTTTCTTTTTTATTGAATTTATTTTTTTTTCGGTTTATAAGAGTGTGTAAGTGTGGTTTAGTAGATTAGATTTGATTAGAAAGGATTAGACAGGTTGCACGATGCAGAACTTGTCCTGGTACGCAGACTCTACGGTTCTTAATACCGTGTCCAGTGACGGAAATAACAACTATTTCAGGTCGGATCCGGTCGGATATAACAACTATTCCAAAATACGTTCTGTAAGTTTAATGAAATCTAAAAACCAACTGCATTGATGACAATTTGATTTTGCCAGTCTCTACAGTGGCCGAGCTAAAAATCCTAGCTCTGACATTAGAAAAGGCTGGGCGTACACACAAAAAGTGCTCAGAGTCCTCCTCTTCTTCAAGACAACACACACACACAGGACTTTTACTAAGTCCCATGGTAACAAGGTATTCATTTAGATGTACACGTCCTGTAAGGACACCGACCTCTGTACTGTGGTATAGTAAGTAAAGATTTTGTTGTATTTTTAAGTAAATTAAAAAAATTGTTTATGTCATATTGGATTTGTGTGTTTTCTTTATACTTTTTAATAAAGAAAAAGCAATAAAATTATTTATAATATATTATCATAAATTTTAACAAAACTTAGATTATTCGTACTATTACGAATAACCTAAGTTTTGTTAAAATTTATGATAATATATTATAAATAATTTTAACCTCGTTCTCTTGATTTATATTTTGTTTTTTTCTCTTTTATTGAGCTTGATGTTTTTCTTAGTTAATAAAGTAAAAAAATTTCGAAAATTCGATATTGCTCTCTCATGTCGATATGATTGTTACAAAACTGACTGTAGAAGGTTTGTTTTGAAATATTTTTTTCTCGTGGACATTTCCTTGTTTACCACCAAATAAAATGCTGGATAAACGTTCCTTCAAGTATGCATTTGTTGGTCACCTTTCGGTTATAATAGTCTATCATTTCTAATATTCTAATTTTATTCCTTCGAAAAATGTCTCAAATCCAATTATAATTTTAGTTAATAAATAATTACATATTCTGTTTTATAAATTAAAAAAAAAATTTCCATACAACAAAAATTCTCATTCTACTCTGTTCCATTTTTTTCCTTTTCTTTAATTTATTTTCTTTTTTTGTTAAAATTTTCTTAAAAATTTAATTAATTACAGACAAAAAGTTTTTTTACTGGTGTTCTTCCCTTTCCCCATTTTCTTTGTTTAATTTGTCCAACAAAATAGTATATTATTGAATTAGGAGCTAAAGTCGTACTTTTTGTGTTGAGTCTATAGTTTGGCGGCCGACCGTAGGGAGGCCGACAATTATAGACGAAACACAAAAAGTTACTTTAGCTCCGAATTCAATACACTATTTTTTCGGCAAACGTTTAAATTTGTTTAAAAATATGAAATTAATGCATCAAATTTTTTAAAAATATGGTTTAGGTAATAAATTTTCTGAAATTAATTTTTTTTTATTTTTATTCATTAAAATGAACTGAAATGCATTCTGTTTTGAACAAATTAATAATATCATTTTATTTTACTTTACTGCCGCCGTAAAAATATGAAAATTACTTTACAGCCGCCGTAAAAATATGAAAATTACTTTACAGCCGCCGTAAAAATATGGAAGTTACTTTACAGCCGCCGGCAGAAAAAGTAAAAATGACGTCACTTTTGCAGCCGCCGGCTAAAAAGTAAGACTTTAGCTACTCCCCAGCGGCAGTAAAGTTAAACTTTACAGCCGTTAGCCGAAAAACAAAATTATATATAACAATTTTATTTTATTTTCATTTTGCATATTTAAGGCAAAAAAAAAATAAAAAGGATTTTTTTTACATATTTCAAGAAAATCTGAAATTTCGATTATGATCAGAGGAGAGGTATTACGGATGTAGAAGAGCTAAAAAAAATAGACTCAAGCGAAAACTTGTTTAATCAAGAAGAAAAACAAAAAATGATTTTATTGGATACAATCAAGAGAAATGGTTAATTTTATTTAACATTAGGGAGATACGCAATGAATGATTGTAGGCTTTGTTTTTTGATTATTTTGGGGTGTAAGACATGTAATTAGAAAAACTTCTTTGATATTGATCTTACTAATCCCGATCAACCATGTAATCTATTTCCAAATTTTAATTAATCGATTCACAGATTTTTGTTTTCCGAAGGCGCTTGACATAGTTTAAGATTTTAAAAATAGAACATTAAACATTTAATCCATCGATGCGAGTCCAAACTTTCAGAGGCCTTTTTAGAATATAAAAACCAGATCGAAAAATATTTTATTTCCACTTTATTTCCATTTTATTTCTTATTCTCAATTGTAACCAGCAGGTTAACTTCATTTTACCTACAACAATGAATATTCAAAAGATAAATGATCAAATAATAACAATTGCACAAGTGGATATGGTAAAATTCTGAAAAACGTATAACTAACAACGTTTTGTTAAATTCATTGGCGATAAACATTTTCAATTCAAATATTCTCTTTTTCGATTCTGTTCTCTTTATGGTTTCCATAGATTATTTATTGTGTAATCGAGGAACAGCAATATAATGAAATGTTTATTATGAAGTTATTTATTTATGTATTGGGGAATGAAAAGTTTATAAAATTTGACTTTATAGAGACCAAACTCATAAGTTCAATAAATGATAATAAATCAGGATTTATTTTAAAATTTTAAGATATATAGGAAATTGGAAAATTTTTGCTCTTTTTATGATTTTTACATATTTATTATTTTATTAATAACGAGGTTTATGTTTATTATATTATATAATTATTATGTTAAAATAAATGACAAAAGTGATTTATTGATACGCAAAGAAATGAATTTTATGTAGTTGAACTATTTGAACTGCAGCTAACGATCACTTTTTTAACAGATCGTTCGTTTAGGGTACAATATGTTTTCAATTTGCTTTCTTCTTTTGTTTCATATATTTTTTGTTTTATTTTTATATCGTTAATTTTTTTTATTAATCGAAACCAACAAGTTTAACATTAAATTCCACCACATGACTCAATAGCTTTTAATATCCTCAGATACCATGTTGACCCTTTTCTTTTACTAGACATTTAGAATAATTAATAAATGACGAGATCTGAAAACACACATATTGAAGAATGAACTTGAGTAACTAGAGCTAGCTAGAACGGCGGCCATAACTAGAAGGGCGAGAAATATGAAGGTTTTTGATTTTTTCATTCATTTCAGAATAAATATTGTGTTTCTAAATAAAATGTGTTGTGTAGCAGCTCAATGTGTTTACTAGTAGCAAATTCTAATTGACATTTACCGTGGTTCCTGTTTCGAAAAATGTTAATTGTACGAAAATTAGGAAAGTGATATTTATTGAAGTTTACATTTATCAAGCTCATAGCGAGCATGATGTCTGGTTCAATAGTGATTGAATTCAACTGTTTCATGGCAAATCCAGATAAAATGTGAATAACTTTTAAAATTGGAAGTCAGCTCGACTAAAAATAATCTCTTTGTGTTATAAGATTTTAACTTCACCTCTTTCTTTTATGCATTAAAACATATTTGTTCATCCGAAAACATGTTCCCCATCAAATAAATGCTACAACATTATTTTTTTCCCAGTTAAACGTGTTTCTATTAAAAGTTTCATAAACTTTTTATTCTAAAAAAAATATTTCTCCTTGCTTTCAAACATAAAAACAATTGGTCTATTAGAAAAGTTTGTTCTCTATTTTTTCATTTTCATCTTAAAGAATGGAATTTGAAACACAAATAAAGAAATGAAAATAAAATTTATATTTATCTCTGAATGAGGTTTTTTCGGTGTTCATATTAAACAGAACACGTACACCAAAATGTTGTTTAGAACACTTTTGATATTTTTTATTTAAATATCTAAACTTTTTGTTGCTGGTTTTTCTTATTGTTTTTATTCTGAACAAATCTTACTGTTTAATTTACATCAAAACAACAGTCTAGGATTTACATAAAAAATTGAAGTCGTAAAAATATGGAATGGAAACTATCATTTCATACTTTAGTGATGTGTTGAGCAAGCTTACTTAAGATTTTTTTTTATTTTCTCGATGAAGGTCGTTTAAACATTTCAATTTTCATTCAAGGAAAAATTTGTAAAATATTATATATTTTTGTTGACATTTCGCTTACAAATAAATAGAATTATATCTTCTCTGTAACTCTGATACATTTTATTTACCCTCAACGCAAATAAAGAAGTTTCCCTTCAAAATATTACTAACATGAACTAAAAATTTGTAATTAAAAACAGAAAATAATTATTTGCAATAATTTCAAATGCTATTAAAGTTATTTTTGCTCTTAAGTGATTTTCCTTAACATTTTAGGTATAGTCCCTGGGCCTTCACCTACATAATTTTGTGACTACCACATATTTTATACTTCTTGAAGCGCCTGTCCTTGACGAGCCCGAAAACATTTGTTCTGCGAATTTTTTCAAATCGGTCGCTTTTGCTTTCGGCAAGCTCCGAAAAATGCCGATTGCCCGGGATCTTGTAAATTTTTGTTTTTTTTTAACTATGGGGGTTGGAAATTTGATTTAGAACACAAGGGTAACCTTGTCCGACAAAATGTTGTCTGCTATTGTCTAGTCCGACAACCCAAACATCCAAAATGTCGGACTCGAGAATAGCAAACACATTTTGGTCGGACAAGCTTACCCTCGTATTCTAAAACAAACTTCCAACCTCCACAGTCAAAAAAAATAAATGTGGTTGCAAATTTACAAGATCGCGGGTAATCCGCATTTTTCGGAGCTTGCCGAACGCAAAAGCGGCCGATTTGAGAAAAATCATAGAACAAATGTTTTCAGGCTCGTCAAGGACAGGCGCATCACGAAGTATAAAATATGTGGTAGTCACAAAATTATATAGGTGAAGACCCAGGGACTAGTAGAGTTCATATAAAAATCTACCTATTGCAAAATTTACGAAAAATTTTGGTGCCAAACGACTATATATGATAAACGGAGACGGAAAAACCAAAAAACAACAATAACGATATGAGGTATAACGGAATTTAGCGGCATTCTCACGATTGCAATTTTTGACCTACACCAAAAAAAGCTTTCTGTGTATGTTGCGGCAAATAATTTCTTGGACAAGTTCGTGAACTGGCTATATCCGGGTACCATTTAAGCTGCTAGAGCCTTAAACGTTGAATAATCTAAGGCGTTATAGCTTCCGTTTGAATCATAATGTTTAAAAGAATCTTATAAATATTGAATATTTGAACATTTTTTTAACACTTTTATCCAGGTAACAACCTTGGTGTTTAGGGTTCCTGAAAAATCAGCTGTTTTAAAAATTTACTAAACTTTGTTATCCTTGATTAGATGAAAATGACCAAGCTTACATTTGAAAAGTTTTGCACCCATAGACACAACATAAATCTTTACAAAATTAAAGAAAAAGATTATCCAAGTCCAGAGGTTGAGGCCCTAGCTTTGTTGAAGCAAATACAAACGCAAATGCCCATGTTCTCATCATTTTTGAGTTTATGTTGTTTAAACTCATATTTTCTTTTAGTTAAACTTTTCATTTATATCCTTAGAGACTTTCCCCAATAGATTTCAATGTAATTAGCGTTATACTAACCTCATGCATGGCACGCCATACAATTACAACAACAAATCCCATAAAAATATAAAAATATCCCATAGAAATACTAAATAAATTTTCTTTTGTTTCTGTTTTGAATTTTTATTTTTTTTGCAAAAATTTAACTAAAAAAACAAAGTTGAGTCATTATTCTTTTCAATTAAGGAATATTGTCTTTGGGAATTTGGAAAATTTTGAGCTGTTAGTTGCAATAGATATATATTGATTGCACATTTACAAAAGTTTCCCTAAATTGATAGATATTTGAATTTTTTTAGGTGTAAAAGTTGTTTGATAAGTTTTGATTATAAATTATGTGTGGTGGTATTGTTGGTGTGACGTAGTTAGAACGTTAATCCACCAAAGGTTTAATAGGTTATTAAGTAGTTTTAACCATATTAAACAAAACTGTTTCAAAATTGCATTGATAAAGAAGTTTACGTTTATGTATTTAGTTTGGTTTGATAAATTTTTTGGATAATTCTGTTTCTACTTAAATTTTTTATTTAATCTAATCTGACACATCCAATTCTATTTGTACACAAAACTGTCTGATCCCGAAATCAACCTATTTCTAGCGGATATACTTGTCGCTTGAACTTTTTTTTTTGTGTAATAGTTTTGTGTTTGTGTAATAATACCTGACTTGAAGGTATATGTAATCAAGTGCATTTTAAATATCGTCAAAGTGGTCCTCTACAAATTATTCAGATGCCGCTCTAAAAATTGATATTACCTAACGAGTGTCTGTCGTTGATTCATTTGTACTGTGTTGACCGAAAAGGCACTTAATTACACCATGATTTTAATTCCGCTACCAGAAATATATTTTTTATCCAAAAGATCGTTACTGAAGAGAAGTATCAATAGAATGACTACTCTAGAGATATCTAAGTCAAAATATTACCAAAAGGATCATATCTGCAGTGATCGCCAGAATAATCCTCCCCACATCAGTGAAATTAATCCATTATTTGTTGATTATAAATATTAATACTTTTTTCTTTCTAAAAAGTAAATACTTTCATAAAACAACACTAGTAGACAAACAATTTAAATAATCTTATTGTTGCACAAATAATATTACATACTTTATCGCTTAAGTGTTTTATGAAGTAGCTTACTCCAAAGTAAAAGTTTACAAATTTGTGAGAGAATAAAATCCATTAAATATTGAATCGATACAATTCTTTATCCATTTGACAAAAAAAAAGCATTCTTTTGATTTAATTTTAAGGAGTATGCGGTTTTACAAATAAATTTCATTATTTTGGTTCGCGAAATCAAAAATCATAGCACAACGGAGTAATAAAGTATTCATTATTAGATGTTTTATTTTACCCTCCAAACTCCATATGAATAGGTTTGCTTTTGTTTTCTCTTTCAACCATAATTGTGTGCGTTATTATGCGTAACAGAATAAAATACCATGATATAATAGTTTTTTGATTTAATTTTATAAACGTTATTTGTAAATTTTCTAAAAGCATTTTCGCTCTCATTTAAAATTACGTTTATAAAAAACTGTATATCCAAACTAATGCGCATGTTCATATGTCGAATAGTAAAAAGGTCAAAATCTCCTGGGATCTCATTTGAATTGAAATTTCTAATGTAAAAAATAGGTTTTTCTTATTATTGTTTTTCATTTGTATAACATTTGATGTCTTTCATTGATCACATACAATTGTGAATTGTGATACATATATTTTATTTTTTAAATACTAAAAAATGGAAGGTATTGAACAAAATTTATTTAATGCTTAGTAATCAATGCTTTAAATAAATAAAATAAAACTTGTTGTTTTTTCTTCTAGTCGTTTTATTTTTTTTATCAATAATTTTTAGAATTATTTAAGTTTAATTAATACATGTAACTGTGTCGAAGAGACAAAACGTTGTTTTGGTTTGTGTTTCATGAATTCTCTCGCCAATTTCTAATGGCTGCTCATTTCTCGCTCGGATTGAAAACTTTGGCTCAAACATAAGAGATATATAGGATTTTTATAGTTTTTGGATCCTGATGTTTCGGAATCCAGTTGTGTTTCCTATATCAAGGCGGAACTGTTTTAACATAGCTTTTAGAACGAATTTTAAAAAAGTTAGGCGAATATATGCTAGAACTACAACACATCACAGTTTTCACAATGGTCAACCCACAGAATACATCAACAAATATATTATTGAATCCAAACTGAACAATATGAAAAAACGATCAAGCAATTAAAAATAAATAAAATAAAAGCATAGTACAAATTAGGAAGATCTTACTTATAGTAAAAAGAGAAAATATAAACGAAAGAAAAAAAGATATATAGAATAGTATATTGTACAACTACTGCAAAATCGCTTTCTAAACAAGAGTGTAGTTTGCAGCACGAGCATAGTGTTTGGAAAAGCAGTTCGCGTTAGTTCTGCTCAATTGTCTTTGTAACAAATGCAAAAAATTTAATGAATATATATTGTTGCATATATAACCAAATTCACGAAAATTTGATTTTGTCAACAAATAGTTTAAATAAATAATATTGCATTATAAATAAATTTTAAAAATATAACCAAAACATCTTAATCCAGCTGTAAACATACCAACCATAAAATACGCCATCTATCAACACTAAAATAAATTCTTTGAAATTTTAAAAATATAAACATAGCCATCCATATAAAAATAGTTTAAGAAACATAGCCATCAATAGTTTAAAAATATAAACATAACATAGCCATAAATTTACTTTATTAATATCTTTGCATTTAATTAAACATAACAAAAATTGTGCAAGTTAAATTTTGTATTTAAATGTCATAATTTTGGGGACCAATAACATTTTGGGAATAGTTTATGACTTTCTAGTACTATAAAATACGCACAGTAGAGAACTATAAAATAAACAAAGTAGTAATATAATTTAGTATAAATCTCAGATGTATAGATGACGTGCTTAGTTTATAATTAAAATGTATTTTTATCTCAAAAATGTTTTACTATAAATATTTTAGTGTGTAACATTTATTTTTCGCATGTAACAAACATTTTCGCTGGAGAAATCTACTTTTCGATGATCAAAAAATATTAAATAAGTTTATGTGCAACATAAATAATTTTTTATTCGCCTATATATTAAAGTGTTACTTTATTACTGTGATTTGCGGCTTTAAAGTATCACTTTTAAACTATTTATTTTGTTGTCATAGCTACGTCCAAAAAAGTAAAAAGCATTTGTATTTGTTTAAATTCTATGAAAAATAAATTTTTTTATCAAAGCAACCCGCAAATTCAAAATTTCATTATCCAATTAAAATAGTTGTTATCATTTGTTGTCATAGAATTTGGAAAAAATAATAAATATTTTTTCAAAGGTTACTTGTTCCACATATTTTTATTTTAAAATTTATGAAAATTTATAATTTTAATTTAAAATAAACAACTTTTCTTAAAATATTTTGCTTGCGGCGAATAAAAAATAGTATATGATGCACGGACGTAAACTATTTTGGACTTAATGTTGGTGCAAATCTCGGCTAGCGCCTCGATTTGCAAACTCCACATCCATCCAAAATCTTTAGCTTTACGTCCTAGCATCATAATGTACTATTTGGTTCCTCTGTTTTAGAACAAAATTAAATATTTTTTGTGGATGTGTTATTGTTGACGCCGGACAGAGCTGTTTAAATTATCATCCTTACCAACATCGAGATCTGTCCTCCGTCAAACTAATCTCAGCAAATATAGTTCAATCAATATTGTTGTGACGGAGTATTTTTATCTCTGAAAACAAAAAGAAACAGTAGTTAATAATTATCAATTAACAAATAATAAAACTTAACGTAGATTCAAAAGTTCTAAGACCACGAATGACAAGTCAAAAGTAATTTAACTTACCCTAAGTAAAATGAAAATTCGGAAAAGCAATAGTGCAATATTTGGTCAATAAATATAAGAAAGTTTCCGCATATATTCTTCTAAAAGATGAACTTGTCATTCCTATAGTCCTAGAAATAAATAAATAGAAAGATTAATGTATATATATCAGTCGAATAATTAGTTTTAAGATCAACTTAACTTCGATGTTGATTGTTTACATTTTTTTATGTACGTCAACTTGACAATTAATATTTTCCCCACTCATGTTAAGAAAAGCAGTTTTTTGACTGCAGTCAGTCGTTTTATGGTTTTATTGCAGAAAAACAAATCATGGTTGTGGAATGTATTATTGTTTGGTTGTCAGAACTGTTAATTAAAATATATAAAAGTCGACATGTTTTGATCAAACACTGTCTTAATAATATATTTTTTGGCGAATTAGCGTCTTTTTATAAAATATATTATAACTAATAAGTTTGCTGCTAGTTTTGTGTGAAGCTAGTCATGCAGTAAAATTAATAATTTAACCTCATGTATTAAGTTTTTGTTATGGATATTTGTATCAAATAAAGTGAAGTGAAAAATAAGGAAAATCTTTTTGTAATTGTGATTTTGTGAAAAGCTTAGAGTCATCACCAACAACTTGTTTCATGTATTTTAATTTCTTTCTCATTGTAGTGCCGCCATTGTGCGAACGATAGCATCCGGCGTTTCATCATTAGCCTTATGAAAGCCGTATGAAAGGTGTGAGACAATTACATTAACATCAATCATTTTGTAAGGCAGCTATTAATTATACCGTCATCATCAGCCTTATGACACGTGGTGAGGCAATTTCATTAACATCAATCATTTTGTAAGGCAGCTATTAATTATATCGTCATCATCAGCCTTATGACACGTGTGAGGCAATTTCATTTACATCAATCATTTTGTAAGGCAGCTATTAATTATATCGTCATCATGAGCCTCATGACACGTGTGAGGCAATTTCACTAGCATCCATCATTTTGTAAGGCAGATATTAATTATACCGTCATCATCAGCCTTATGAAAGGTGTGAGACAATTAAATTAACATCATTCATTTTGTAAGGCAACTATTAAATTATATCGTCATCATCAGCTTTATGAGAATTATGAGACAATTATTATTTTAATATCATCAGCCTTATGAGAATTGTGAGGCCACTATATTAGCATCAATAATCTTGTAAGACAACAATTAATTTTATCATCGTCATCAACCTTGTGAGAATTTATGAGGTAACTACACCAATATTTTTTCATTATGAGCCGAATAAGCTATTCACCATTGTACATACGATAAAGGGAATAAGATGAAGCATGTCATGTCCTTTAGCTTCTTCAATTCAATTCAAAAATTTATACAGTCCACTGCCAAGCTAGAGGCGTGAAAAGTTATGAAAACGGTTTTTCGTATCAATCGCTTATTTGTTGGATAGAGAAGAAAATACTTCACGAATATTACCAGTTGGCTTAATATTGCATACCTAAAATTGTTTTTATATTAAAACAGTGTTAATTTTGCTGATAAAAACATCATAATCCCAAAATTACAACAAATTAATATTTGCATATTTGAGATGCCTCGGGCCCAGTTTACGTTCAACTATAGAAAAACAATATGTTCTGTTTCCCAAAATCTAACAAAAAAGCTCTTTCCATATTTTCGCATAAATCTTTTTTGACACATATAGTTCATCCAGATTTTCAGACGGAAAATTTCAGAAAAAAATTTTTAAGTATTCTTAAAATCATGAAAATCCCTCTAAGCAAACAATAACTTCAAATCAAACAACTGTTTTTTCTTGTTCAAAACTATTTTGCTTATCAATTTAGACAAGCTAAAACTTATCAGTAGATCTATTAATCTAGATATAGTAAACAAAACAGTATGTCTACAAACTGAAACAACGAAACCCAGTTTCACAATAACACATTTGACCGATTTCCAATAATAGCATAAAAACAAAAATTTGTCATGTATTTTTGTTTTATTTTTATTTTGACCAACTTATTTTGATAACAAAAAATAAATAAAATGAAAATAATCCGAGTAATTTTTTTTCCGTTATAGAACTTTAATCTCAATAAAGGAAAATATAATCCTTTTTCCATTTTTCATAAAAAAATATAACAATTTTTAGTTTTTATTGTTTCATTTTTGGCTGGCTTGGGCGAAATCTGAAAATTGATTAAGCGATCAATCAATCACTCAAAGTTATAACAATTCTACCAATTTGTTTTTTCTGATCCTGCTTCTGTTTTGACATTTGGGATAATCAATTGAAGTTATTTTAACGATGTTGGGTTCTAGGATGTGTTTTGAATGAAAAATAAATATTAATAAAAAGAATTTAATGTTTGTTTAATAAAATATTTTTTTTGTTTTGGATGTTGATTGCGAGTTTTTTTTCTCACAAAAAAAAAAACAAAAATAATCCGGGTATTGTTCAGTTCATGTCAGTGTTGCTATAACGCTTGACTTAAATCAAGTTTAAGCCAAACATTTTGGTATTGCCAGAAATAATGAAATACTTTTTTGACGCTTAAACAAAAACATTACATGGATGAAAGAAAAACAAACCGCACTCAAACAACGAATAAGACGAATACAATTGAATCGAATTGTTGTAGATATTAAGTCCAGAAAATTTAACTTGATGATTTTAAACAACAACAAATAAATTATTAAAATAAAACTCAAACAGTTTAATCAAGTGAAAAGTTTAAGGCCTCAAGATTGAAAACTGCAAAACAAAACCACATTATTTATCAATGATGCACTCCTCCCACACTATAGTTTCCTTTTGTTTTACGTATACTAAAACTCAATTCAAAACCTCCAACATTTCAATTACATAAACCATATAAAATTAATAATAAACAGAAAATCAAATTAGAAATTAAATTTGTTTATTTTCAAATCGTATAAAATTGATTTGATTCTAATAAAAGATTTCCTCAATTTCGTAATGCAAAAAACCGATATAAGTAATTAATCAATTTTAATTTTATTTTTACGATAATGATCTTGTTTTTAATTAACTTTCCTTTCAATGAAAAACAAAACTTTCGAAAGAAAATTGGAAATTAATAAAGATTTTTTGCAAAAACAATTTTAAAAAAAATTTTATATTGTTTGGATTGGTCATCGTTGAAATATAAATATTTGGTTAATTTATTATTTGTTTAGAAAATATTCAGAAAAAACAAATAATTGAAACTGTAATAATATCTATTTATTGAAAATAATCAAATAAATCCAGGTTTATATATATATACGAATATTAATATTAGCTGTGAGATTTGAATTTGTATAAAATACAATGAATTACAAACTTGTTGGTCATGGGGGAAAGGAGTGCGTCCCATCATGATAAATTCACTAGCTAGCTATATAGATTACTGAGGCCAATGTTTTTTTACAAATTTCTTAAGATTTGATGTCTCACCTCTGTTTTGTTGTTATTTAGAGTACGTTATTGTGTTATGTAGAGTAGAAAGTAACACTCGAAAGCAAAAATAGTACTTTATTGCTGAGATGTTTAACGAACAACAAGTTTATTCTCGAGCAAAAGATTGTAAATCTCGAGCAAAGTTGTATGTGAAAAAAAATCATTAAACACGAAAGCAATACCATACTTTATCCATTTGACAAGACATATTATCACATGTATTAATGTAGTTTTCGAAATAATTTTAAATCAGAGGATGCGGTTTTATTTTAAAATTTTGATCAACTATTTTCATACATTTCTACACAATTTCTCTTATTATCCTTACAAAGAAAGCCCAAGAAATCTACGTAATTATTTTCAATATATTTTATTCCATGTTTTGACCTTATTTCTTAGAAAAAATGTGACGTTCATTTTATTTTAGAAATACTGAATAACGAAAATTAAGTTTGAATACAATTTTGTTTCTAGCTCGTGGCTATTTTTGGGATAGCAGGAGCTTGTCGTAGAATTGAATTGACTAATATGTTAATTAACCATATCGAAGATAAGCAGATCTATCCCAGATACGAAAACGAAAATTGATCGACTCTTTACTGTTATAGAAGGCATTTGTGGAAATATAAATTTGCAACAAATTTACCATAAATATATTAACCTTCGTACAGTTAATGTCAACCATAATAGTCTCTTTTTAAATTATAAGAGAGGGAAATGTACTTGTCAAGCTGTCGGGGTGAACAAATATGGAAAAATACCGAAGTAATATAGCAGAATATCTGGATTTGCCAAATGAAAGTGAATACACAGGGCATTGTTTCAGACGTTCATCAGCGACCCTTTTAACAGACAGTAAAGCAGATATCACGAATGTGAAACGTCACGAAGAATTGACATCCACAAGTGTTGCAGAAAAACACATAGAATCATCGATTGAAAAGGAGAAATTGGAAAAGCAGATTTTTTGTACGAAATCATGATTTACGATTAAGGATGATACGCTTTCTACGGTGAATGTGGGTTCATCATCTGCGTTGAAAGAGATTACTTTTTCTTTCTCTTCTATTTCCTTAGAGGAAGGTTTGTGCAATTTCATAATTTAGGTAACTGTTCGATCACTATATATTAAGCTTGCCAGATCGCCCGGCTAAAGCCGTACTCGCCCGGCTTTTTTTGGTAAAACTTGGCTGAAAAATCGCCCGGTTCGGACGCCCGGATTTCTAAACAAAAACCGGAAATCGCCCGGATTTTTCCAACATTTGTTCATTGAAAAAAAAAATATATATATAATATTAATTCGTTTTATAGTCAAAATTTCAATAATCTGTATCTTTTTTATTCAAATATGTTTCACATGTTAAATCGTGTTATTTTAAATGTTTCATATGAAAATATATAAACAATTGACATCATTTCAACGTTTTATAATTTATATATTGTGCTCTCGTTCGTTCAATCGTTTGCTGCAAATCGTGGAGTTTGGTTTAGTTATCCCAGCGGCCAATACGACAACTGAGCGCGTATTTTCTCACATCAATGACATTTGGACAAAAGAAAAAGGCAAATTGACACTGGAAAACGTTCGGGCACAATTGATGGTAAAGTTCAACTGGAAGGAGACATGTCCAGAGTTTTATACAAAAATAAAAGAAGATGCTGGTTTTCTCCAAAAAGTTGCTGGAAGTGAAAAATACAAAATGAAAGCTGATAGTTTGTTTGGTACTCAAGAGAGTGGACAGTCATCGACTTCGATGGAGATTGATTGAATACAATGTTGACAATTTAAGCATAGAACTCTTTCTGTAATAAACAGAATTAAAAATATAATTAACAAAATATATTTCAACATTTCAAAGCAATAAAGAGTTTTCAAAGGTTATTTATGAAAAAACATAGTCTTTTTGTTTTTTGGTAGATTTCATATAAAAATCTACCTATTGCAATGGGCTTCATCTCGGAATTTCGGAAAAATTTTGGTGCCAAACGACTATGAATGATAAGCGGAGACGGAAAAACAAAAAAAAAAAAAATTTATATATATATATATATATATATATATATATATATATATATATATATATATATATATATATATATATATATATATATATATATATATATATATATATATATATATATATATATATATATATATATATATATATATATATATATATATATAACGATATGAGCTATAACGGAATTTACCGGCACTCTCACGATCGCATTTCTTGACCTACAACAAAAATTTTTTCGGTATACGTTGCGGCAAAAAATGTCTTGGACAAGTTCGCAAACTGACCATATCCGGGTACAGGTTAAGTGGCTAGAGCCAAAAAAGTCGAAAAATCTAGGGCGTTATAACTTCCGTTTGAATCATAATATTTTAATAAAATTTATCAAATTTCTTTCTATCATTTTTTTCCAAATGACAACCTTGGCGTTCCAGGTTCCTGAAAAATCAGCTGTTTTAAAAATTTAATAAACTTTGTTGTCCTTGATTTGGCTGAAAATCACCAACTCACTTTTGAGTATGTACGCATACGTTAACTAGAACATAAATCTTTTCAAAATTTAAAAAAAAAATAGTTCAAGTCTCGAGGTTGAGACACCTAGGCTGTTAGAACGGAAACAAACGCAAACGGCCATGCCTTCCTCATTTTTGAGTAAATGTTATTTAATCTCATATTAACTTTAAGATAAACTTTTCAACTATAACCTCAGAGATTTTCAGCTTTCTAACCCAAGAGGTCTCAATGTAATTAGCATTAAACCTAATGCATGTCATTCAATTACAACAACAACTTTCATTAAAATATAAAAATATCCCATAGAAAAAATATTAAAAAAATTTCTTTTGTTTTTTTTTCAGTTTTTAGTTTTTTACGCAAAAATTTAAAAAAAAATTAAACAAAGCTGAGTCATTATTGTTTTAAATTAAGGAATATTTTCTTATATGCATATTGATTACACATTTACAAAAGTCTTCCTAAATTGTAGATATTTGAATTATTTGAGGTGTAAAAGTTGTTTGACAATTTTAGATTATAAATTATGTGTGGTGGTGTTGTAGGTGTGATGTTGTGAGAACGTTTATTTGCTCTTTGGTGGATTTAATATGTTATTAAAAGTAGTTTTAACCAAATTAAATAAAACTGTTCCGAAATCGCATTGATAAAGTGGTTTCCGTAAATGTATTTAGTTTGGTTTGATAAATTTTTTGGATTATTCTGGACTTGGACTATTCTACTTAAATTTTTTATTTAAACTAATCTGACACATCCAATTCTATTTGTACACAAAGCTGTCTGGTCCCGAAATCTACCTATTTCTAGCGGATATACGTGCCGCCTGGACTTTTTTTCTTTTCTGTGCGATTTTTAAAAATTTTGTATTTCGCCCGGATTTCGCCCGGCTTTTCAAATGGAAATGTTGACACTTGTCGTCCGGATTTTGCCCGGATTTATAAAAATACCGCCCGGATTTTCCGGCCCGGAATACCTCCAAAAAAAATCTGGCAAGCTTACTATATATATATATATATATATATATATATATATATATATATATATATATATATATATATATATATATATATATATATATATATATATATATATATATATATATATATATATATATATATATATATATATATATATATATATATATATATATATATAATAAAAATAATGAATAATCAATTAATTTCACTTCTATTCTTGAGTTTTTTACTATTGACATTTCCGCACAAATGCGGGAATTTATCCCTTTGCACACGCGATTTGCGTGCGAAAATAATTAATTCTTAAACGATTGTAGGAAATAGTAGATTGTATTACTAGTGCGATTGCGTTTTCTAAACAATAGTTAGTTTGCCACACGACCGCAGGGAGTGCGGCAAATAACTCGCGTTTGGAAAACGCATTCGCACTAGTAATACACACTTGTTTTTGTAACAAGTGCATAAAATTTATAAATATTTATTTAATTGTTCATTTAATCATTTATTTAACAAAGTTTTAAAGAAATTTAAGATTTTTAAATAATTAAAGTGCGCCATCTTCGTTGTAATAGTTGTAAATTATACTAGCTTGAAAAAATAAACATAAGAATCCAACTAAAAAAACACATAGTAATCCAACTGAGTTGTCAAAATTTTGAACTTTGAAAACCTAAATAAATTGTTTTTTCTTGCAATTCAAATGATGCAATGGGTTTAAGTTGTTTTTACTATACGGTAAGTTATTTAAATTATTATTTTGATATTTCAGTGCTATAAAAATATTATATATAGATAGATATATGGATAGATGTAACTACAAATCTACCATGCAGGCGGCGTACGTGCCCGTGCACAAAATATTTTGTGGTCATATGTGCGGAAAAGTAGTTTTTTCTTTTATTCTATTCTAGTGCAAAATTGAATATTTTTTATACATGTAGGTATTACAAAAAATATATTTTTGTAATACATGCACAAAAAATATTCAATTTTGTACTAGAATAGAATAAAAGAAAAATCTACTTTTCCGCACATATGACCACAAAATATTTTGTATGCCAGGCACGCAAGCCGCCTGCATGTAGTTAAATCTTTCCTAAATATAATATTTTTATAGTACTTAAATATCAAAATAATAATTTAAACAGCTTACCTATATATAGCAAAAAGAATTTAAACCAGAGTTTCGAACCGGAACCGAACCGTAAACCGAAAACCGTTATTAACCGAAATTTTTGGCTGAACCATAACGTAACCGAAACCGTAATTTTTTATATGTAATGAACCGTAACCGGAACGAAAAAATCATTTTATTTACGGTTCATGTAAAACGGTTTGCAATGAAAAAACAAAAAAAATCTAACAAAAAGCTGCTCATATATTATGAGTAAAAGATTTTCATTTTGCATGTAAAATTAGCTATAGGTACTAAAATTTTGGTTTCTAATCTATTCCAAAATTTATTACTTTTTTTTAAAATACCATGAAACCATGCAGTAAATTTTGAGAGGCATATTGAACGGTTTCATAAAAAAGAATTTAAAATTTTAAAATGTCTTAAAATATCAGCAAGAGCTTCATGTAAACGAAATCTGCTATCAAAGTTAAGCTCAAGTAGTGTAATGACGCTTACTCCAACGTTATTAGACATGAAATTTAAACCTCAAAATATTACGGTAGTATGTCTGAAAATCTTCTTACTGAAGCCTGTATCGATGTTCTAGATTCAAAAATTACTGAAGTTGTTTCTTATGAATTTTTGCATAAGAATACTGAAAATCCTTGATTTTGACATCGGAACTGAACCGGAACCACACCGAAAACCGGAACGAAAAAATCAACTAAGGAACCAAACCGAAAACCGGAACGAAATAATAGTCGGAACGAAACCGTAAACCGAAACGGAAAACATTTCGGTTCGAAACTCTGATTTAAACACAACCCAAAATCATTTTAATTGCAAGAAAAAACAATTATTTTGGGTTTTCGAAAAACCAGCTGTCAAAATTGTTATGTTTATTTTTTTTTTTTAATGTCAACAGTGTAGTACAATTTACCAGGGAGCTAGTATAATTTACACCATTACAACGAAGATGGCGCACTTTAATTATTTAAATATCTTAAATTCGTTTATAATTTTGTTAAATAAATGATTAAATTAACAATTAAATTAATATTTATAAATTTTATGTAAAACTAGTGTGTATTACTAGTGCGAATGCGTTTTCCAAACCTCCCACGGTCGTGCTGCAAACTACCTCTTGTTTGGAAAACGCATACGCACTAGTAATACAATCTACTATTGTCGCATATATGCCTACAAAATATTTTTATTTCTTTGAAATAGTATTTTGTGCACGCAAAAAAAATATGTCACACATCAAAACAAGCGCACAAAATATTTTTTTGAGTGGACCGGTGAATGTTTTTTAAAACTTCGAAAGTCGTTTGTATCCGAATTGCTATGTTTATATTTTCATATACATACTCTTTTTGAAAACAAATATTACATCGATGGCGCACTTTAGATTATATTTAAATATCTTAAATTTATTGATAAATTTGTTAAATAATGTAAAGAATCAACAATTAAATTGTAATGAGCAAGATATTCCATTTGAGTTGTGCTTCCATTTCCGTCCTCTTTACCTATAGTAATATACTATAGAGATCTTTAAAGTCACTATACTTCTCATTTCTCAACTCAATTGTGTATAAGAACACAATTATTTAAACCATTTCTAAAATTTGATGCTTCCGGAAGCTCGTATTAACTCATTTTTTTCTATTTTTTCATTCATAATTTTTAATTAAAAGAAAACAAAACATAATTAAAAGAAAACAAATTGCAGAATATGCAATTTAACCGTAAAAGAAAATTTACGCTGACCATGGAGTCATGGCTCGTACTATGAGAAACAAATTAAATTTTTTCAGTTGGGGTTCGGTAGCTGAAACAGCAAGCTGGTTTTGGTTTATGGTGTTGGGCAGTTGTGGATTGAGTTGGCTAGTTGGTTGAAACCGTTGAGAATGAGGTTAAAGAGTTAGTGTTTAGAACACTTAAGTCTTTTCGAGGTTAATGATTATGTTCTTTGTTATAAATTCCAAAAATAAAATTGAAGAATGCAGTACAATATGTGGCAGTTTGTAATTATAAGATTATAATAAAAGTAACTTTTGTGAAATATTTATGGCTGAATAATAGAAAAAGAAAACAGGTAATAATTCAAGAGCTAAAAATATAAAATACCAGTTGAATAAAATCAACTTAATGGATTAGATTAGTAGCAGATTAGTATGAGTAAAAAGTTCAGTTCCTAAATTAATGATATACAGTATGTTAGTTATTATTAAACTAAAGATATCTAAGTGACCCCACTATCATGGCTAAAATTCAGTTTTATATACTCATGTATCGTTGTTACTGGGATAAATGTCGAATATTTGAATTTAATAAAGAGAATAATAAAATTACTAAGGCACGATCGCTGTTTTAATGAATACATTGGAGATTATCAATTGAACCGTCTGGAAAAGCTCTTACGGAGGAATACAGAATCTGGAGATTTTTGGTGAGTAACAATAGTTTGTTTTTATGTTAGTTTGTTTTTTTGTGTGTTCTCAAATTAAGTTAAGACAAAATGTTGAATTAAATTAAATAATAGCATAATGACCGTTCACTTCTGAAAATCTGGGTAGTGTTTTAGACACGCGAATTTTTTTTATTTATTTTAAAATTTTTTGTTAAAGAGGTTGGTCACTAGAACCTTCGTTCAATCGAGCTAGCAGCACGGTATTTTGCGTGCGCGACCAACCGATTCTTCACGGACCACCATACAAACCTCCTACTACAAAATAAATATTTAATAAATTTTGTGCGTTTGTTACAAAAACTAGTGTGTATTACTAGCGCGAACTACGTTTCCTAACTACATTCTTGTTTAGAAAACGCGTTCGCACCAGTAACACAATCTACTATTTTGAGAAAATTGTAAAATCCACACAGTCTTTTGATTGTTATTTTTCCCCTAAATTCCTATTTATTTGAATTTATTTCATTTAATTCAATTTGTTTAAAACATTTTGTTTTTTATTTCTATTTGTTCTATCGTATTGCTCAACATTCTCCAAAAAATATAATATATATAAATATCTCAATCTTAAAAATTAAAAGCAATTTCGAAATTGAGGTTGTAAGAAAAACTATAAACTGATTACCTACATAAAACTAATTAATTAAAATTAAATCTTCAAATAAAATGAAACCACAAATATTCAGTAAATTAATGAAATGAATACAGGCGAGAGAAGCGTCTTGACAGTCTACGTTCTTATAACATGAAACATTTACGGCACTCAAAAAATGACGATATGATAAACAAAACTGTTTATTTCTCACATATTATTATCATGAAATATTGGCATAAGTCACATTTTAATATAGGATTAAATTTATTTCCTAATTATTCATTCTTTAGAAAATAGTATATTTTCCTACAAGGGATGTTAACATTGTTTTTTCGTGAGTAAACATTTGTTCACGAGACTCGCTAGCGTCGAGTGAGACATGTTTACGAACGAAAAACGTTTTTATCTCGCGTAGGAAATGCAATTTTTTTCTATGATACTAATATATAATCGATATTTACTATAAATTATAAAGTTATAAATCGACAACAAAACATTCAAAATTCATATTCTATTTTTTCATGGCTACGTTGTTTAAAATACTTTGTAAAATTATATGAAAAACCACAGCAACTATAATTTCTTATTTTTTACACTAGTGAGTATACTTTTCGCATAGAAAAACATATAATAGTACATTATGATGCTAGGACGTAAAGCTAAAGATTTTGGACGGATGTGGAGTTTGCAAATCGAGGCGCTAGCCGAGATTTGCACCCACATTAAGTCCAAAATAGCTTACGTCCGTGCATCATATACTATTTTTTATTCGCCGCAAGCAAAATATTTTAAGAAAAGTTGTTTATTCTAAATTAAAATTATAAATTTTCATAAATTTTAAAATAAAAATATGTGGAACAAGTAACCTTTGAAAAAATATTTATTGTTTTTTCCAAATTCTATGACAACAAATGATAACAACTATTTTAATTGGATAATGAAATTTTGAATTTGAGGGTTGCTTTGATAAAAAAATTTATTTTTCATAGAATTTAAACAAATACAAATGCTTTTTGCTTTTTTGGACGTAGCTATGACGACAAAATAAATAGTTGAAAAGTGATACTTTAAAGCCGCAAATCACAGTAATAAAGTAACACTTTAATATATAGGCGAATAAAAAAGGTATTTATGTGTTTTTGGGACATACATTATAATTCCCAATATACAACAGTTTTTATAAAAAATGGGTTTTGTTAAAAATCTTGCTGTTGTCCTAAATAATCTATGTTGAACACAAACGGTGATAGCCTTATGTTCAGGATACAATTTAGCGGCATTTTCTCTATAATTTTTTGACCACAATCAAGCGGTCAACATTTGGCTCAGTGCATTGCATAGAATAGATGTTCCTTTAATATCACTTTTCGTACAGAAAGTTTATTTTGATAACATTTGTTTCTTACACTTTCTATTGAAAAAAACTTTTTTATTCGCCTACACTTCAATAGTGTTACTTTATTACTGTGATTTGCGGCTTTAAAGTATCACTTTTCAACTATTTATTTTGTTGTCATAGCTACGTCCAAAAAAGTAAAAAGCATTTGTATTTGTTTAAATTCTATGAAAAATAAAATTTTTTATCAAAGCAACCCTCAAATTCAAAATTTCATTATCCAATTAAAATAGTTGTTATCATTTGTTGTCATAGCTACACAATAATTTGGAAAAAATAATAAATATTTTATCAAAGGTTACTTGTTCCACATATTTTTATTTTAAAATTTATGAAAATTTATAAGTAGTATTTTATTTGCCCAATCGGAATTCGCATTGAACTGTCATAACACAATTTTCAAATAAAATGAACCATAGAATTCGATTTGGATATCAAGAGTTTTCTAAAGTTTGGCAGTACTTGTTCAGAAAGTAAATAAAAAATATAACAATCAGCAAACATATTTATTTAGTTGTTTATTGTCGTTATAATTTGATAGTTCTGCGTGTTAATATACTAACATAACTTATTCCTACTTATACTTATTATGCTGACTTCTTATGCTTATTGATAATTACAAAAGTCAAATTGTCAAAACTTCAAAATTTTGAAATTCTGACAACTTTTAGAAATAAAAAATGATGGATAGCGAATTATGTGTTGTGTACGCGAACTAAAATACAATTCTAACTTTTTAAAACCTACTATTTTGTCAGATTAAGAATTGGATTTGGATGCGGAAATTGTTAGTGTAATATGGCAAATAAAATACGGCTGTTATTTTAATTTAGAATAAACCAATTTTCTTAAAATATTTTGCTTGTGGCAAATAAAAAATAGTATATGATGCACGGACGTAAGCTACTTTGGACTCCCACATCCGTCCAAAATCTTTAGCTTTACGTCCTAACAACATAATGTACTATTTTCACGACAACAAATATTAAAACATCAAAAACCAACTTTTATCTAGCTTTATATATCTTTTGACTAAAATATAATCTAAATTTTACCCCTGCAACCACGAATCAAATGATATCCTTAAGTTAAATTCTTAACCTTAAGTAAAATCTATTATTCTTTAAATAATATAAAAAAAAGGAAAAATTTATTGTAAAGATAAACATAAATGTCTTTTCTTGTCCAAACGTCGAATTTATAAAAAAATGTCCCTTTTCGAATATAAAAAAGGAAAAAGTAAAATAACTACAATAACAAAAAAACATAAATTGTTTGAATGACTTAGGCTTAGAAGAATTCAAGCTATTGTCGTCTAATATTAAATTAAAGGAATTATTAAAACAAATATTTGTACAACTGGTACAGAAAGCAACTGGGGAAAAAATTAGAGAATAAATAGCAATACAACGAGAAACTTTTTTATAACTCAAGTATAAATATAAAATACAGCTTTCGAAAGCTTTTGATATAACTGTTGTTCTTGCAGCTTGTCATTAACTGTTTTTTTCACTCCATCATGCTCAAAAATGTTTTTTACGTTGATCAATATAGCAGGTATCGAAAATAATTGAAATTTAATTGTTTATATTTAATTTCATTTTGTAACGATTTTATATATATTCTACGAATGTTTCAAAAATTAAAAAAAAAATGTTTACATACAAACTCGAAAGTTATTGTTAAAGAGAAGTTAAAAAAATTAACACATTTAATGGAATTTAAAAATTTAATGGTCAATAAATTCTCTTTTATTGTTTTGTTACACTTTTCCAATGCAGTATTGAAAATTTCTAAGAAGTGTGTAGAATTTTTGTATCTAGCAAAAAATTTGACGTCAAAACATTCATAAATCCACTAGTAATACAACCCCACTAATCCCAGAACGACTATTTCGTTTTATTATTATTCAAAGTCTGTTTTTTTATTCGCTTATTGTTACAGTAGAAAGAAAATGATAATACATCTTTTATTACGTACCCCAACGTATTCCAGGCAATTCAATCCTAATATAATATAAAACGAAATGCAAATAAAATCGTGAAGCTCAATCAAAGTGCCGCAAAAAAGATATAATAAATGACGCAAATAAAAGAATAGTATAATGTACATAAACTTAAAATATAATTTTTTGGTTTAAAGCGTTTGGTTTGGAAAACGAAACTTACAGAATGATCCCATAAATTTTATTTTTATGTTTTTCGTATATCTTTTTCTTCCTGTAAGTATATCTTACCGATCGTAAGAAAACTCTCAAAACCTTTGAAAAATTAAGTTATCTTCTGTTTGAGGTAAAAGTAATACAATTTTGATATTTTTTTGTAATTTCTAGAATGGTTGGTGGGTGCGTATTATTATTTTTTTATCTTCGTATATTACCAGCATTTTTTTGTAAGAAAAGACAAAATTGGTCTACGATATAAAACAAAACAATGAAGAAAATTGGAGTAAATGTTAGACGATCTGAGTCAAAATATTTTTAGAAATGATAATGGATTATTTGATTTTTTTTTTATTTCCAACAAACATTTACATGTAACTTTAACACATTTTTGGTTCTATACTTGAAATGACAACATTTTGGGGTGATTATTTTATCTGTCATAAATGAAACAACATGATATAAGCGAAAATCATCTTTAAAAAAATTATATTCTGTGCACATATAGAGATTTAGATATAACCAAACACATGTGGTTTGATTTAAAAGTTTTAATTAAATTTTCAAAATTATTTTGAAAAAAACTATATTATTTGATTTTGTTTGGGAGAATTTTTGTGAATTAGTTTAAATAAAACTGATATGATGAGTTATTACACAGAATGTTTTCTTACATGGTTTCGCAGTACCTAAGAGACTCATTGAACATTTTATAAAAATTGAGCTCAAAATTTTTAATATTTTAGAGCACGTTTGCGTTACAGAGCATATTGACTGGTTGGTATCTCTAACGAAAATGTTTTGCCTTAGTTTTATTTTAATCTAAACCAATGAAATTCTCTAAAATATAATGACATCATTCACTTTCACCAATAACATTTGAATTATACTAATAACAAATATTTATACGTCTGGCCTACTGGGATATTAAAAATTATCAATCTAATTTTGAAATAATTAACTGATATCACAGTAGGCCAACGTATAATTCATAAAAATATATAAAGAAATGGAAAATGGCCAAAAAATTTCTAACTGAATTCCCCTCCCCTCGTTCGTTAATAAACTCTAAAGAAAAGAATTCCTCAAGCAAGTGGTATTGATAATAGCCCTCGGCTTACGGCCTCGTGCTTTTATCAATATACTTGCTTACGAAATGTTTGGCAAAAAAATTATTTCGGATTATCACCGGCCCTTTGGAAATTACAACTGATAATTTTTTTTTGCTGTCAGAAATTTTATTTTTCATTCATACAAACTATGATATTAAAACAGTAGGCTTTGTTTTAACTGTCGGCAATTCTTCTTGTCGTCAATAATTTTGCTTCGTCGTTATGATAATTCTTTGATGTCATTATTTCTTCTAACAAAATGAAATATAATTTCATCTTAGTAGGCGCATAAATACTATAAATTTGTAATTTATTTTTGACAAATAAATATAAATATGCAATTATTTATGAATGAAAACGGACATTTTTATTATTTGCAAATTGCATTTTTCTATAATTTTGTATTATTGAATAATTTGTAGAAAAAATTTTATTTAGAAACTAATAATTAACTTTTAAACAAAATTATAATACAAAAAATTATCTCATTAAATAACACTCTCATTGAAATTTTTGCCCAAAATTTTTCAATTTTACACATTAAATTATTTTTTCTATTTTGCGTCTAAAATAAAGTCATTTCGATACCCAACTGCATATCGAAATGACCTTCATTACGATACGCAAAGTTTTGTTTTTCAAGGTTGGTCACATTGGTCATACAAACGTCAGTGAAAATTAAAACGAGTAATTATATAAATAAAATTAATAAGAATATCTAAATTAGTGTTAAATATTTTAATTAATTAAAATAATTAGTAATAATAACAAAATTTCAAATTGACTATTTTTTAATAAAAAACACATTTTTTTAAATTTTAAGACAAAAAAAGCAAAATAGAAAAAATAGTATATAAAAAACACGTTTCATAAGACGTTTTATCGCACCTATCCTTAAAAAAACTCCCAGCTACGCGGATCGTTTTCTAAACAGATTGCGTGCGATAAAACCGTCGATTATGAAACTAGTTTCTTAATATACTATTCAAGCAACACTGCTAAATCAAACCACTACTTAAACTACTCCTCCTTCGGACTCGTGCTTTATTGTGCGCTTTGATTCGCAGTGTTGCTAAATAATTTTATTCGTAAAATCAAAAAAATTTCGAAAAAATTACAATGACTCGTGGTATTACAACCGAAAATAGTAAAAATATGGAGGGGCTGAAATCTCAAGCTCTGAAATATCAAGACTTCGGTCTGGGTTAAGGATTTTAAAATATAGTTCTTGGCAAAAAACTTTTATGAGGAAATTGTTTTTAGTTTTGGTCTGCGATGCATATTTAGCGTTTCAAGAAAATATTACAAAATCACAAATTCATATTTCTCTCGCAATTCCAAAAATATTGTAAAAATTAACTAAAATCAAAAATTTAAACTTTTTCCAAAATTCTAAAAATATTGCAAAAATTATTACAAAATTAAAAATACAAACTTTTTTTCAAAATTCCAAAACTAATTCAAAAACTATAACAAATTCAAAAAATTTCTATGTTCAATTTCTTTTCAATAGCTAATGAATATTCCTTGATGCTGGAACGCTGTAGCTTGCTCGAAGAAACGAGCCTTAATATAACTATATATCTGAGCTTTAATCATTGAAAAATATACTGCGTCCCATAATCAGGGATTTTGCAATTAGCTGGACTATTGGCAAACCAATTTTAGTTTTGTTCCTGCAAATTTTTAAAACAAATTTGCTTTTTATCTCTTATTTTATTTTTATTTTTCCTATCCTATCACGAAATATTGGCCTATGTCATATTTTATATGTGATAGGATTTATGGTTTAGTTATCCATTATTTAACAAAAAAATATTAAAAAAAAAAACAGATTTGCGTCCATTAACATCCTTTGAACGCATGTTGTTGTGGGACCTTGGTCTTAAAAGGTTTTTATGTGTTGTTGTGACACATATTGTAATGCCTACTACACATCACATTTTATTAAAAAAAAAAAAATTACATTTACGTCATAAAAACAGCTAAAAATTTTTTTCCCAAAAAATTGGCTATAAGAATAAATGAAATCATTTTTTGACCCACTTGACATTAGTTTTTTGACATACTTATAATAATATAATACCATAATGCTCTATAGCAGACATGGCCAAACCGCGTCTCTTTGAAAGAATAAATGCGGCTCTCGAAAAGAAATGAAAAAATGAAATAATATTTAATAATAATTAGAAGTAATAGATATAATTTATAATGCTGTTTAATATAATATGATTTAATACAATCATATTATTATATTTAGGTCCGTCCTGTCAAAGTTACTACTGTTGGAGTTTTTTGCGGCTTTGTTTTAGTTTGATACTACTTTACTTCGCGAATCAAGTTTCTAATCTGCTGTTATAAATAAATTTAACTAATTTTATTATTTAAGGTTATACGTTTAACATATTCTAGTGGACTAAAAATAAAATTACCTGTATTTGTCTCAAATTAATGCACAAAAATCTTTCTCAAAATCAAAAGTCTTTCCTTTTGGATTCGTTTGTTTTTCTATGATTATCTTTTTCTGCAATTTTTTTGTAAACAATATTTTTGATATTTTATCTTTAGGCAAATTGCCGACGTTAAACTTAATGTATCCTTTAAAACTCCTTTAATACAATTAAAAAATGAATAAGTTCATAATTAAATAGAATTAAAATACACGTGCAAATTCGACATATCCTCAACCGCTTCTACATCTACGACAGTAAGATATTGCCCTAAGGCCTAAACCAAAAAAATGAATAATTGACCATAATAACGAAATTAAAAACATAAGGAAATTGCAAGAAACAAACAGTGATTTCATTGATTTAATGGAACAGAAATTTCCTCAAAGGAAAAGAAAAACACTACCTGGAATTAAAGGATGATGAATGGATTAATGACTGTATGTTTTTGACTGATATAATGGAGCATCTGCAATCCCTCAACCTAGCATTACAAGGAAAAGATAAAGTTATTACTGATATTATTCAAACGATTCTGAGTTTTATGAAAAAAATTCAACTTTTTAAACGAGCTTTAACAACAAAAGTGTTCAACCACTTTCCTCGTCTGAAGAACATACTCTCTATAAAATTAATTATAACAAACTGAGTGAATACGACAGTAAATTAGCAGAATTATTGAAAGACATTCATTTGCGATTTAATGATCTGAATAATTTAAATATTTCTCTTAATTTACTTGTAAATCCATTCGAGATTGACATTATTAACGAGGGCTTATTCCTTGTTATATTTTGAATGACAGTGACTCAGGAGAAATGGAATTACTAGAGCTACAGGAAGATCACATTCTTAAAATGCATCACAAAGCCAAATGCACCACAATCTCCAAATGAGTTTTGGAAACTAGTGTCTCAATCAAAGTACCCCAATTTGAAAAAAGCTGCTGCCAGATTACTGTCCATATTCGGTACAACGTATTGTTGTGAATCACTTTTTTCAACAATGAAGTTTATAAAATCAAACCACCGAATCAAACCAACTTACAAATGAGCATTTAATGGAATTATTTCATACTGCGCTAACAAACTATGAACCAGATTTCAGAAAATTCACGGCCAAGTTACAAACAAACATGCCATCTACCAGCAAGCATGTCATGTAACAAAATTTAAATATGTATTTGTATGGATTTTTAACCATAAGTACATATTTGGTTTTCAATAAAATAAATATTTCCAAACAACTGATACTTTTGAAATTTTTTATTTTTTATGTTGGCTCTCGTAACGAGAGATTATTGCACTGCGGCTCCACGTGTAGTGAAGCTTGGCCATCTCTGCTCTATAGTAATAATAAAATTTCATGCCATACAAATAATTAATTTTATGTTTTTCCAAAAAATTAGTAAAGAAAATAAATAAAATCTTTCTTTTGACACACTTGACATCATTTTTTTGACAAAATTATAATGCCAAAATTCTCAATAATAATAATAAAAGATCATGTCATATAAATAATTAATTTTATTTTTTTCCAAAAAAATTGGATAAAAAAATAAATAAATATCTTTCTTTTGACACACTTGACAACATTTTTTTGACAAACTTATAATGCAATAATCTAGTTATTGGTCTCACATACCAATCCCGACCAGCAAGATTTCTGCACATTCTTTGTTTCTACTCATTATCACTTGAAATGAACGTTTTTTAAGCAAAAAATATGTCAATTTCCTTGTTCTGACACACTTGACGATTTTTTGACACATTTCCGGTATAGTTGTCGAACACATCGTCCTTTCGGCTCTTGCCATTGAGTTTATTTATTTCAAGAAACAAAAATTTTTGTAATCACTCCAGCGGTTTTCTAGATTTTGTCGGTTATGACGGCAGGCCGGCAGACAGACATACATTTTTTTTTGCTTCTTTAGAATCAGTAGGTTCTAAAACGTCGAGAAATGCCAAAAAAAGTAAAGATAAAAATTTCACTTTTAGCTCATAAATGTAATACTTAGGTCTTTCAGACCGAAGTAATATACAACTTTCTGAAAACTAAAACAACTTTAAATTTAAACTAAGAGGTAAATACTTGGCTAGTTAACTTATTTCTTGGAATAAAAACCAAAAACAAATAAATTATTCATCAAATTTACATTTAACTAAACCACTGTTAATTAAAGAAACCGACTTAAAACGGCTATAATAATGTACCTTTTTGTGAATTACGGTATGAAAAATTAAAATCATATTTTACATTACGTCAAAATTATATACTAATTAAAAATGTTCAATTTTTGTTAGAATTTCGAATAATAAGCTTCACAGGAAGTATTAGTTTGTGTAAAAGATTTTGAAACACGAAAATTTTTAAATAAAAAATGATTGTGTGCATAAAGGTTAAGGATAAATATAACTTTATAGTCAAGAACGGCTAGAATAGTTCTTATCGTAAAGTTGAATAGTAGCTTGATTAGTTGCGGACAAATAGCTGCTCGATCCTGTCTTTGAAGTTGATTTATGTTTAAGAATGTGTGAATATTAATTTTCCTTGTAAGATCCGAAGTTGCATCAATAATGCATTCAAAATATAACACCGAAGAATTCTTCATAAATTAGTAAGATTTCAATGTTTTTTTTTAAACTAATAAAGATTGCACAGCTTGAAGGTTCAATCTACATCATAATTTTTTTTAAAAACTTGAAAGTAATTTAATTTAACTATATTCTATAGTTGCTCTCCAATTATAATTCAATTTTTCTAATAACAATTGATCTAATCCAATCACTGAATTATCATTTAACAAATCTTCTTAATTTGAGTAATAATTTTACAAACATCTCAGTTTGAATTATCATTCAAATTCAATAATGAACAAATTTCTTCTTGAATTTAACTTTAACATTCTTTTAAGATCAATTACAAAAAATTACAATTTAAAGGAAAACATAAAAGTCAATAATGGTGACACAATAGCGTTTGTCCTCAGAGGTAGGGAGTGGACCAAAAATGTCCATATGAATCTCGGAAAATCGTTGAGAAGATTGAGGATAATTACCTAAAGGAAATTGAGTATGACGAAAGACTTTTGGCAAGTCAGGCAGTTCTGAGCCATTTGTCGTACATCCTTCATAATGGGTGACCAAATGACATTATCTTCATGGGTTTCAGAAGCAATTAGGAGGTCATCTATGTAGAAGAAACAAAAATTTAGGTCTCGGAGAAGGTAATGCATAAACCGTTGGAAGGATTGCGCTTAGTTTCGCAATCCGAAAGTCATTCGAACGAATTCTAAGAGTTCGAACGGAGTTTAAATTGCAGTTTTTGCAATATCACGATCATCAATAGGAATTTGATGATATGCGCGGACGAGAAAAATCTTGGAGAAGAATTTTCATCCATGAAGTTGATGCAAAAAATTCTCAATATGAGGAGTAGGATATTTATCCGTAATTGCAATGTTATTTAGAGCACGGCAGTTACCCCAAGGTCTCCACTAGCCGTTCTTCTTTTTAACGAGATGGAGAGGAGAAGCCCAAGGACTGTTGGATAATCGGCAAATTCCTTTTCCAACGATACTTACAAGAAATGGAGAACCATGTGTTTCGATAACGTGAGTTACGTTATGTTTCACAGATCGTTTTTGGACGTTAAGTACTTGAAATTTTTTAGAATACCGACAATTTCGATATTGACAGAATCGTTGATTAGCGTAGAGAAGGTGCAGGAGAAGTGGGGAGTTCAACCAAAGTGAATAAGGAAGTTAGTGGATCGACAAGACGTCGGTTTTTGCTGTCCACTAAAAGGCCGTATTTATTAAGGAAATCAGCTCCGAGAAATGGTATGGTAACATCAGCGATGACAAAGGGCTCGTCTGAGACCAATGACTAGATTGAGAGACCGTGTACCATACGTGCTAACTTTAGTCGCGTTAACGGCGAAAAGAAGTCTGATTTCCTGAAGAGATTTTCTTCCACAGCTGCGGGGAGAACTGAAACTTCGCACCTACATCAACGAGAAAGTTCTTGCGCGAAGAAACGTCGAGGACCAGAAGACGGAGTTGAGAGTGACTTTCATCACATGCCGCCACATGTGATTAATGTAATAGTTTTTGAAGATGTTGAGGCAATGGAATTTGAGTTATATGAATAATTTTTACACTCAGGAACGCATTTTTTTGCATTTCTCTTTAAGTAGAGATGGTAGTAGCAGATATCATCAAACATTTGCACGCGCGACCAGGACCGAGGTTGCACGGGAGAGCGATAGCTTCGATTGAAAATATCGTCGCGATTACCTTTTTGATTCTTAGATCTACTCCGGTATTGTTGAGGAGTTTTTGACCTTTCCATTTTGCCATTTTGCCTTTCAATAACATTAAGGAGTTTTGTTTACAATTTCTGGAATTTTTCCTCAAGTGACATGATCTCACTTGCGGAAGAGGAGGAAGAAGAAGTGGTAGGGCTAGATACCACATGAAGTTGTGAGCCCCTTGTAGCATTGAAGACGTTATCTGCTATCTCTGCAGTCTTCAGAAGATCCTCATTGACGGTGGCGATAGCAGCGCGGACAGCAGGTGGAAGTTTTTCCACCCAAAGAATTCTAATTGCTGCCTCTGAAAAGGTATTACAAGATTCAGCAGTCATATCCCAGAGTAATTGTGAGGGTTTAAGATCCCCCAGATCCGCGTAACACTTTGTTAATGCGGTAAGAAACCTTTATGTCTGCCAAATGCTAGTGGGTGTAGGAAACTGTTCTATTACTTGTACTACTTGAAACTGTTCTATTACATTACTTGTACTGTAATTTTTGTAAAACTGAGCGGTGTTTCTCAATCCAAAAGGCATACGCACAAACTCATACAAACCAAATGGTGTAGTTATTTCTGTCTTGTGAATGTGCTCCTCTGCAATGGGTGTTTGATGACAGGCTCCATTAAAAACTCCCGTGAGAGTTCACCTGGTGAACCGGCCAACATTTCGAGTGATCGATAAAAGTCGGATGGTTTGCGATTTCCTATCTCGGTATTTGACAAAAGTTTCTCCATGCGTCTTTCTTTACTCAAAGAATGCCTCTCGGTTAAAGTTTTGCTTGAGAGTCTCATACATGTTCGTGCACGTAGGACGTTGAATAATGTCGAACCGTGTACGATTCTTAACTATATTTCGTAAACTGAACTGTGATTCAGCTTGAATGAACCACGCGTCAGGACATGACGTCCAAAATTTTGTCGAAAAAATTTTTTTTTTTTTTTAATAAAATGAGTTGTGTAGAAGGAATTACAATATGTGTCACAATAACACATAATAACCTTTTAAGACCAAGGTCCCACAACAAAATACGTTCAAAGATGTTGATGGACGTAAATCTTTCTTTTTTTGTTTTTTTATATTTTTGGTTAAAGAATGGATAGCTAAAAAAATCCTATCACTGACAAAATATGACATAGGCCAATATTTTATGATAGAATAGAGAAAATAAAAGTAAATTAAAAAGTAAATAGCAAATTTTTACAAAAATTTGCTGAAAAAAACAAAACTGTAGTTGCCAATATTCCAGCCCATATTCATTGATTCTGTGACGCTCTGTCTTTCTTGAAGATTAAATCCCACACATAGCTGTATGAAGGCTCGTTTTTTCAAGGAAGCAATAGCGTCTCATCATCAAGGATTATTTCACAGCAAAGATTGAGGGTGCTACCGTTGACTGATTACAGTTCATCCGCCACCACCTCTAAGATGTCACCTTGGCTAGTGATATCTCACTGCTATTGCCAGTGGTATGTGATATCACACGTTAACTCGTATGTCAATAGCAGGGACTGGAGTACGCAAGGTTCTCACAGAGATGAAATCAAATATTGTTGCCCAAAATATAATATTGCTACGTTTTTCCATCCTTAAAATTGGCCTAACCATCCGTTTTTCCATCCTTAAAATTCCATCCTTAATTGGCCTAACTCACAATTCGATAAACGCAGTTCCCAATCTCTTTCTGAGTTCGTTCTTTGATTAGTAAGCAAACTCACCAGGTTTAATTAAGTATTCAACAAGTTAATTGTTCCACAACAATAGGAAAACAATACAGTAAACTATATTACTAACTAGAATATTCTTTCAACAGCTTCAGAAACTCCAACGCTTGATTGTAGAAATTTCCAGTAATACAACGTTTAAAATAATAAACAAATTATTTCTACTTAATAACACTTTAAACTTTATTCACAAAAACTAATTTAAAAATCACTTTTATAATTATAACTCCACTATCGCAGGTTTAAAATAACAGTAACTCCTAATCTACGAGAGGCAATCGCTTATATTCCATTCTGTTTAAGTTCTAAAAAATTCGAGGACACTTTTTAGAAACCTTAAGAAAATAGTAGAATATTCGATTAATTTACGTTATGCTGATTTGATTCATAATATCATTCAATTTTATTCATTAACCGACCCAAGTTCTAAGAAGTACAACAACAACACAATTCATTTCATTAATTTATTGTAGTATTTTGTTGATTTGCTTTTCCTAGAAGTGACCGTAATCGTCAGGATTTTTCTGTAATCGTCTAGATTTTTCTGCAATCGTAACAATATAAACTAAATTTAGAACCAGGCGGTAGAACATATAGACACGCAAATTAAATCGAGATTAAATGTTTATATAGTTAATAAATTTAATAAAAATTAGAAAAATTAAAATTTGAGTTTTTTAAATTAATTTTTAAATATTTATTCAATTAATCAATTGAAATTTTAATTAAAAAAACACGTTGTACTCTCACCAATAGTGTTCCGTATAAAAAACGGAACCCTAAAAATATATCTGGATCAAGGCATCGTATTTTTCATCGTCTTTAACATCAGCCACTCCTTGTTTTCTTTTTTGGCGCAAATTTGATGATGAGGCCAATTGCGTTTTTTAATACATTTAATACATAAAATACATTTAATGCTTGCATACATTTAATTCGAAACACTTCGAAAAACTTAATAATATTTGTGTTATACAATTGGGATTCATCTGTAATAAGTGATTATAGACACTCAGTTATGGATATTAACTAGTACTAAACTTAAACTCAAAAAATAATCATATTAATCCCAAAAATTATGACCCAAACGCAATCCTGACAGATATAGATAAAGTATCTGAAAAATATATTGATGGAATCTAAAATAATATTTAAAAGTGTCACCAATTACATAATGCTTTTTGGGTAGAATACGAAAGAAGCCCACAGTTGAATAACATAAGGATTACTTATTCAGAAGATTCATATCAAGTCTTTTATTTAAAACAAACAGAACAAGTCTGAATTTGAAAGGCCACAGCACATGTTGATAAAAAAAAATTTTTTTATAAGATAGAGCATAATGTATTTGATTCAGATTCTTAAAATTTTGTTTGATGTATCTTAATGTACATTTGTTTAATTAAGCCATCTTTAACCTTTTTATCAACATTTTGTGAGCGTCTACAGATCAGAGAAAATCAATGAAAATACCATAAAATATAATACTACTAGAAATTAATTTACAAAAATTCGATCCTTTTCCATTATGGTACATAAAATGTACGAACGTAAACTGTTCAAAATCTATAATTTAATTTGATTTTTTTTTCTAGTTCACCGAAAACTTAATAGACCCGAACAGAAAAGAAAAACAAATTTGCTGTGATTCAATTTTCCTTTTTTTTGTTATTTTCTTCGATTTTGTAGATTTATGATAAGGAGTTCAAATAAAAGTGTGTTTAAGGCTTTTTTATGATAACATATGGTACAGAGGATTATTATACCTAGTATTTTCACTTAAAATTTATAAAGTCGTTTAACTTTTTTTACAATCTCTACAGATTTGTTATTTTGAAAGGTTTTCGTTAGGTGAGAACAAGATTTTAAAATTTTAACATTTAGCAATTTATAAATTTTACTCTATTAGAGATTTATTTAAGAAAAAACATTCTTTTTTGTTGTGTTATATTTATTTTTTTTTTATGAAGACTAATTTTGAACGATTATGCTCATCATCAGGTCGTTTTTCTTAAACTCTTGGAGTTGGAGCGTTGTAGTAAAACAAATTACGTGTTTTACCACAACAACTTCCCAAGAACACCAAAACTCCCAAACTAACATTTTGCTAACATTCTTTCCCAAAATCCAAATCAATTTCAATAATATTTCCCAATATCCAAACAAATAAATTAATTAACATATCTTCTAAATTCCTACCCATGAATATAAAAACAATTGACCTAAAACTCTATTAAAATTGAAAACAAATATTTCATAACCTACCTTTTAATTAGCTTTTTCTGGGTTATTTTAAAATATTTTTTAATATCGTTTAATTTAAATAAAATCAATTCGCGACATTGGCATTAAATAAACTTTAATTAAAACAAAATCAGTAGGTCAGTTGTTTCGATTTCAAAAACAATAATCAACGAGTAATCATTTTTTAATTATATAAGTAATATTTTAATGAATAATCGAACAGTCGTTTAGTAACAATTATTTAATTAATATAAGAAGAGTCAATTTTACAACAAGAAAATCAATAAAACAGTCGTTTTCAGAAATTAAATAGTTTTAAAAACTCAGTCAGTCTTTTAAAAGTGAATTCACTTAAAATCAGTTTTTTCTTAAATAAATCAATAAAATCAGTTTTTTTCAAAACAAAACAAGTAAGTGAGTCAAGTGAGTCATTACAGTCATTTCATCTAAATCAATCGTTAAGTAAGAGTGATTCGATTCATACTAATTAATAAACAATAGAACTAGTAATAAAACCGCCAGTAAAACAAAAACAAGTTAACAAGTTATAAGTTAAAAGTTTGTCAATTAAAAATTGTGGAAGTTACCTAAAGTACTGTACATAGTTAATAAGTTAGAATTTTCTAAAAGTTGTGAACTAATCGTTAATGCGTAGAAGAAAGTTAATACCAAATAAAACTATATCTTAATATAAACCTATTAAACGTGTTTTAAGAAAAGTTGTCTGGTTTAAGGAGCTTGAGATCGAGTTGCAATACTCATACTGTTAAGCGTTCACTCAGTAGTGTTAAGCGAAATATTCGCACTGCTCATCATCATAGTAGTTTAACAAAGCTACATTTGGCACTACATTTGGCCAAATCATATATTATATCATATAGTAGTGTTATACTATTTTTGGCACTACATTTGGCGCAGCCGGTTAGTCCTTTCCGACATAAGGACAGAAAGGAATAGATGAGCCAACCATCAGAAGTCACAAAGAAGTCTCCAAAATTTACAAAAAACCTGAGGTCGAGAACGACAAGTCTGACATCATTATCAGCAACTCAAAATAAAGGATCTTCAGGATCAACACCTACAACACCAGATAAACGTAAGCTTAAGTTTTTAGATCAGTAAATCAGTAAATTTTTTTTTATCAGCAAATCAGTAAATTTCATTCAATTCTGAACTTTAATTTTCACCACAACCCGAAATTTGGTTATCATCCTTTTTATATTCAATCCGATAATTCTTTTTCCTGTAATTTTCATTAAATATGTTATTTGATATGGTTAACCTATACGAAGTAGTAAAACTAGTCGAAAAACTAGACGGTGATGCCGACGATATTGACGAGGAAATAGAACGCTTTATATTTCGTGCTTGTTGTAGCACATTGAAATGGAACGTCCTTGATCAGATAGTTTTTGCACAATTACTGGTTAGACGTATCACAGGTAAAGCCCTCCTAGCCGTTGAAGACAAGTCATTCAAATCAGTCGAAGACCTAGGATTCATATTACGGAATTACTTCCCACCTTCCACCAGGCAATTAGAGGGAACAAAAGCCCATACGTTTGCTCAACTCACACAAAGTTTAAGCTCTACAACGTCAAACTTTGCATTAAAGATGGCTAATAATCTGCCTAGATTCCCTCTATTTAACCACCCACCTTCAAATACAACATACACCCCTGCAGAAAGTATAACAAAAACTGATAAACCCTCTCAACTGATATTACTGAATAACAATATAATTCCACAAAATCAAAACGTAAATCACATTACTCCACTGCCTTTATTATCTGATATACCATCTTATGCAATTTCAAATATTCTTAAAACAAACTTTTCGAATTCTACGCAACATCCAACATTTACTTCAGTATCAGACTACCATCAGAAACTACAATCCCATTTACCCTCTTATTCATATTTACAGCCACAAGTAGAAAATATGCCTAATCCTTATAGTACAACTCACTTTAACTCCAGTAGTTAACCACACATTCCACCTCATATGATGGATCAACATTTCTCATATCCCTCACATCCATCTTCCAAAAAACCTTGTAACCAATCAGAAAACAATACAAACAATACAAATTTTCAAATAGAACAACCTATTTCAAATACAAATGTTACAGCAAAATCAAATTTCAATATAAACTCTGAAGCCCCGACACCATTTTCAAAATGTTTACAAAACACAAAACTAAATTTATCGGACAATTCTGATATAGAGCCTGCATCAGTGACCGCACAAAAAAGGGCTGCATCTACTTTACATTTTAACCCGTCTAGTACTTCCTTGTCAAATAATTTCCCTGTTACCGATACGTATACAGACATTCCGTTTATTAATTTAATATTAACACAGACGACCTAAATTACTTAAATCCAGAAAACATTGAAACAAGTCTATCTCCAACTTTTCCACATGGTTATGCTGATAATGCTTCACGTTCACAGAATTCTGAATCGAATGTTTCTGCAAGATCACATCAGTCTGATGTAAGATCAGATGCGATGTCACAAAGTCTAAATTCAAGCCCATCTTTAATGGCATCACAATCTACCATACAATCTCATGATATTAGTCATTCAATGGCACATCAACCCATATTACCGAAGACAACCAGAGACACTCCACTTGAGCACTCGGAAGCGGAAAACACGACAATTTCACCCACTAAAGAAATCAAGACAAACGGAAATATACTTAGTTATGCTTCTAAAGGCAATATCATACCGGCCGGACCAAAGAAAATAATACAGATAGACGACTCGAACATCCCGAATGAAACGAAAATTACCATGGCTAAAGAAGCAAGACCTGGCGCGTTCATAGCTAATCCACTGTCCAAATCAGTCATCCAAAGTATCCAGGAAACTCCAACTGGCCCAATTCAAATTCCAGAGCCCAATCCAACCCTTTTAGTAAGTAATCTTACAGGAAATGTTCTACTATCCGAATCAGCTACTCAAGATATCGAAAAATCTCCGATTGACAAAACTAGGTCAAATACGCCCGACAATAACCCAGACAAATCAAAATGTATATCAGAAATTATTTCAACACCAATTCTGTATTCCGAAGTTCTAAAACAAAACATTCCCCGAAACTTATGCATTCCTATAAAAATTTCAAACACATCGCAAATTTCATCAATACCTACAAAATTAAAAAACACTAAAAATTATACGCACCATAATCTACAGACTACCACTTTGAAATGCCAAACTAATTCTAATCGTAACGAAAGTAGATTCCAGAAACAGAAACCAACAATCAGCTCTAAGAAAAACCAATATTTGCCTTCAACGACCACATTGAAATGTCATAATTTTATTTATCACAAAAACAGAATCCAGAAATCAGAAAACCCAACCACCTCTAAGAAAAACCAATATTTGTCTTCAACGACCACATCGAAATTCCATAATAATTCTATTTGTCACAAAAACAAAGTCCAGAAACCAGCAAACCCAATCAGTGCCAAGAAAATTCAATATCTGCCTTCAACTTTGGTAGTCGAAAAGAAATCGTCAAACAAAAAACCAAATATCAAATTACAAAGCCGCCGAAGTATATCTAAAACGATTAACACAAATATTAAAGTTCGAAAAAATAAAACCGACCAACATTCGATTAAGCTCCAACCAAGCAGTCCCTATCACTCTGACACCAAAAATATTAAAACGACGAACCAATCTGTTACGATAAACGACAATGACCCTACTGACAAGATAACTGTAAACAACCGTGACCATAAAATTTATCAAAACCAGAAATGTTTTCGTACCACTCCATCCAGACCTATTCGGATACACTGTTCATTACAACTTTCCAAACTGAAATCAATTCTACTATATCTTAGCCTTTCGTGTATTCATGTCAAGAAAACTATTGCCTTACAACTTACACTTCCGATTTTAACCAATATAATACAATTTCATTCGTATTCGTCTAATTCAGTTAATTGGCTTGAAAATCTGTTCCAAAAATTTCCTGTCTGTTTTTCCAATAATTTACTACCAGCATCTTGCAAAATCATATTCGACAAAGGAGAAGTTTTCAACTTCATTGCAATCAAACACATAAATCAAATTGGAAATAACTTTCCTTCAAAATTACTTTCTAACGATAAAATTTCCACATTTTTAAAAACAACAGCTTTCTAAAAAAATATCAAATTCCGCTTAAACCAACCTAAAGCATAGGTAAACCAAATCATCTTATCCTAAACATAATACTAATCTAAACCACAAGTTAATCAAACAAACCTAATACTAACTTAAACCATAGCCCAATCAACAAACCTATCCTAAACCCAATATTAACTTAAACCATAAGCCAATCGTACCAACTTATCCTAAACCTAATACTAGCCTTAAGCATAAGTCAAATCTAATCAATTTATACTTATAATTTATACAATATACAAGAAACATAATAATCGAAAAACAATAATCTTATTACCAATACTGATTCCGATCAATAATCAATACAATCAATAAAAATAATAATTCTAAAATCATTAATCTTAAATAATCATTACCATAAAATACATATTATATTAAGACAATAATTTTAAGATACGCAAGCTATCAATTTTCCAATCAAAACATAATTTTTAACAGAAACAAAAACAAATAGTTTACGACAAATTTTATTTACTATACAACTATGTGTTCATATTTCATAACATTTATTTACATTATTTTTCAAGTTCAACTTTATTTTTAAGCATAAATAATCATTAGCATAAATACATATTATATTTAGACAAAAACTTAAAGATACGCAAGCAATCAAAACGTAACGAAAAGTTTAACAAAAATGAAAACAAATAATTTATCATATATCGTCGTTCACTCAAAACGTAATCATACAGAATTAATTAAACAGAAACAAGTAATCTAACCTGACGGCCCAAAAATAATTGTAAACCGTCTAAATTTGTCAAATATTTATAGAACATTAACATGGATTAAACAAAATTAAACTCATTCAATTGATTAAAATCATTCAATATTTATAAGATATGACTTAGAATCGATACTCACTTCTTTTTAAATACATTACATAACTTGGCAAAATTTTGTGCTCATCGTAAACTACCCTACCTATATTCCTTTTAATTCCCTACAACGATAATCCCAAAAATTTTTTCCGTGGGAGGGAGGAATGTAGTAAAACAAATTACGTGTTTTACCACAACAACTTCCCAAGAACACCAAAACTCCCAAACTAACATTTTGCTAACATTCTTTCCCAAAATCCAAATCAATTTCAATAATATTTCCCAATATCCAAACAAATAAATTAATTAACATATCTTCTAAATTCCTACCCATGAATATAAAAACAATTGACCTAAAACTCTATTAAAATTGAAAACAAATATTTCATAACCTACCTTTTAATTAGCTTTTTCTGGGTTATTTTAAAATATTTTTTAATATCGTTTAATTTAAATAAAATCAATTCGCGACATTGGCATTAAATAAACTTTAATTAAAACAAAATCAGTAGGTCAGTTGTTTCGATTTCAAAAACAATAATCAACGAGTAATCATTTTTTAATTATATAAGTAATATTTTAATGAATAATCGAACAGTCGTTCAGTAACAATTATTTAATTAATATAAGAAGAGTCAATTTTACAACAAGAAAATCAATAAAACAGTCGTTTTCAGAAATTAAATAGTTTTAAAAACTCAGTCAGTCTTTTAAAAGTGAATTCACTTAAAATCAGTTTTTTCTTAAATAAATCAATAAAATCAGTTTTTTTTCAAAACAAAACAAGTAAGTGAGTCAAGTGAGTCATTACAGTCATTTCATCTAAATCAATCGTTAAGTAAGAGTGATTCGATTCATACTAATTAATAAACAATAGAACTAGTAATAAAACCGCCAGTAAAACAAAAACAAGTTAACAAGTTATAAGTTAAAAGTTTGTCAATTAAAAATTGTGGAAGTTACCTAAAGTACTGTACATAGTTAATAAGTTAGAATTTTCTAAAAGTTGTGAACTAATCGTTAATGCGTAGAAGAAAGTTAATACCAAATAAAACTATATCTTAATATAAACCTATTAAACGTGTTTTAAGAAAAGTTGTCTGGTTTAAGGAGCTTGAGATCGAGTTGCAATACTCATACTGTTAAGCGTTCACTCAGTAGTGTTAAGCGAAATATTCGCACTGCTCATCATCATAGTAGTTTAACAAAGCTACATTTGGCACTACATTTGGCCAAATCATATATTATATCATATAGTAGTGTTATACTATTTTTGGCACTACAGCGTAAGCACCATTTAATATAAGTCCTAAAAAATGAAAACAACAACAAAACAATCAATCAAATATTTGGTTTAAGAACTTGTTTAAAAATAAAGTAATTATCTACCTATAGTTGAATGGAATCATTAGGAAATTTTTCTCAGTATGTTTAGTTTTTATAACTTTGTTTTATTGTTTTAAGCAATTTTGAAACGAATTTGCGAGTTTGTTGATAAAACTTTTGAAGCTAAAAATATTAACACGTTCACTTGCTATTGCTATATGACATAAAACTTTTATTACACCAACATTTTTATCAATAAATTTCAGAATAGCTGCTTATTACTCAATTTGTCTTAAAAAGTTGTTATATAAATACATCAAATATATTTATTTAAAGACAAAATGAACAAAGATATAAAAATTAATGTTAAAGAAATATTTATAGAAAATATATTCGTATAAGGTTTATTACACAAAACGTTAAAGGAGATAATTGAATTTTCTAAATATATCTCTGTATTGTTATTACGTTCAAGAAATAATTTTCTTTTTATCGACAATATCATCAAAATTGTGATATCACACACAATTAATAATTTTCATATATTTGGATTTCCTATATCATACGATTTCATATTAGCCTATTTTGCCTATCGTTGCTAAATAAATAATGTATTTTTTTTCAAAATCCCCTTAAAGGTTTTTTTTTATTTGATAGCAACAATATCATTTCGTAAAAATTTCCATGAAAAATACTGTACAGCTGCAACTATATAAATCTGAACTAATTGGATATTCTTGTCAAGTTTGAAACATTGGATCTGTTTCCTGAATACTTCGGTTTTTTATATAAACATTGTCAACAGCAGTGATCGGATGAAATTGGATGCATCATGCCTCAAACATATTCCATCTTAGTTTTACTCATCTGACAGTTAGTGCCATTATCCAAGCTGTCAATATCTTACACAGAATGCAGAGCGGATTCTATGTCCAAAAAGCGTATAAACGTAAACTTTTTGCTTTCATTCAAATTTACGAATATACACACGCGAATACGTTTAATTCGAAACCGTTAAAAAATAATTGGAAAAAATGTGAGTCGATCGGAATTAAATTACAAATTGATACCAAGTTGTTTTATGGTCATTGGTCACATTCATTATTTGTACACAAACAAATTGAAATACGAAATATTTGCATTTTTTTATAAAATTAGTTTTGACACGAAAAAGGAGTTTGGGCTTCTCGAGCGCAAAAAGGAGGCAGAAAACTTTAATCAGAGTCAAACGCCAACACTTACTAAACTATAGATAAAATTTTCCAAACTATTTATTTCTAAAATGTATATTACTCTAGTGAATTTTAATCAAATGACATTTTTTCAACTGAAATAGGGCGGAAATCATTTTAAATAAGGCAGAAATTATATAGGATCTCTGATATAGATCAGATGCGATGCTGGCTTGTCTTATTATAACGGTTTGATTTATTTATACCAGGTCTGGCTCGGATCATAATAGGCCCAACTAAAATTATAAGTCGATTCCTCGTTGTTCAATTCCTAGTGTCTTACATAATCTGCCACAGATGATGAAACCTATTTTAATTTTCATGTTCAAGTAATTTCTAAATTAAAACTTCATCATATCATATTTACTTAAGATGAGTCCTCAATCTGTTATTACACAATTCAAATTGTAATTGAGAGATTTTTTGTACTAAATTCCTATAAATTACTATGTGTAAATTTATAATTCGTTAATCATTACTATGTGTAATCACAGATGAAGGTTTTATCTTAAGTAAATATGAAATGCTGAAGTTTGTGACGCAGGAGAACGCGAACACAAACATTTCGTGTTAATTTCTTTACTTTTACTTTCCTCTGTCACAAGGTATCCGATTCCAGATTTGAATCCACAAATTTTTTATGTTTGGTCAAGTTTTCACAACTCGACCTAGAACACGTTTTTCTTCTATAGCATATTAAATTAACCGCGTGTCAGATATTAATTTCGCATTGATTGGCAAGAATCAAAAATGACTCTACACTCGTGACTTAGGATGTTGACTAGAAATAGAAATATTCTCATCCTATAATGATACATAGTAATGTCTAGAAATTTAATACAAAAAATCCCATAACATTTAATGTTTGTAATGCTCAATGCATTGACCAATGATTAGGATGATGATCTGTATCATATACAAAATCATGTTTAAATATTAGTAGAAAAGTCAATCAGTAATTTATATCATGTATATCAAGTTAAAATATTAATAGTAAGATTAAGATAATTCTAAACATATATATTGATTCTCATTAATTCACATACCTGAAATAAAACAAGCAAATTCATACATGTCATGTGTTGTAGCTCTATTTTGCAAATGAACTTAATTTTGATATAAAATTAAAACTAATTTCACAAAACTTAAACAACAATAATATGCAAAGTTTACGATTTCAAAATAAAACTATTTTCTTTTAAATTTTTGTTATGACAATTACATCAAATTTGTTTATATATTTTTGCTTGATATAATTTAAATTATATAACAAACTTACATAACTTGAAATTATAACAACAATTAATATGTGTCACCGGAACACAAATTAAAATGGTTTTCTTTTTTCAAGTTTACCAAAACAAATAATGGAATTTTATTCTTGTGAAATATTACGAATAATATTTTATATTTATTGTTTTGGATAATATGATGATTTAAATGTTTAGGAAGATAATTCCTATGGATGAGGAATTTTTAAGAAAAAGTAAATACGGATATTAAATGTAGGTATATATGTAAGGTGATTTTTAAGTTTTAATAAAGATAAGTTTTTGGATATTTTCAAATAATGTCGTTCATCTAAAGATATTTAGATATTTTTTGTACATTGTAAAATTAGAGATGATAAGCTAGTTATCATCAGTAAAAGATTGTCGGATAAAAATTATCAGTAAAAGAAATAAAGAAAAGATTATTAATATATGAAAAGCAGTGTTTCTATTCATCGTAGATTTGAAGAGATCGAAAGGTAAAAATAGCCTAAGATCTGGAATGACCCTTCCTTGGTCATCCGTTCTTCAATCTACCATCTCTCAGCATATCATCCACCTGCAAAATTGAACCAGTTTATGGCGACCTTACCATTGTTAATTGAACCAGTTTATATTGTTGTGTGAAATTAAAGGGGTATAAATATTAAATAAAGAACAATTACGTCATATTCACTATAAAATTTTTTTAAATGTTATTATATCGATAATAATCAACAATAAGTTTTATTCAAATTAATATCTAACTGTTATATGAATTATTAATTTTTGTTAAGTCCATGGATGGCGGCATTCCGAATCAATCATGGGATGTCCTAAATTTTTTAAATTATATTATGTTGATCGTTTATGATGGAGGGGTGGAAATGACGTTTTAATCCTTTCGTCTTTCTGATTCGTCAAAGCCTATCTTCCTTTTAACCTTTACTCCAGTTCACACAATAATAATCGCGAGCATTGAACAGTTGTAGAGGACCAAGAAAAAGAATACCGTATCTACGTACTGAAGCTAGTTCGAAAATACTTAGGGCACGCGTATCCTCAATTCATCGGGATTTCTTACAGCAAACCTGACCTTTAATCAGCCGCTCGTTACAATTGCTACTCAGAAGACTCATATGCGCACATATACAAGATGGTTAAGTGGAACCATTTTTGTGTTTGCCATGCACATATATCCTGTACTTGCTTGTTCCAGGTTTGATACTGATATCAAATACATCGCAGATCTATTAGCATGATTATTGATGGTATTACTAAACATTGTTATATTTGAAAAGAATAGAACATACTGAATGCCTCTCCTATGACTATTATTATAGCTGAAATGATGAGGTAGAGGAAGAGATAGTTCTTCACCTTTTCTGCAGCTCTTTTCTTTGTTTGGATTATTCGGAAATCTTGTTTCTAGGTTCACGCACCTTTTATGATCTAGCAAATTCCTGTGAAATTAACTTTCGGGTCATTTGTTGCCTTTTTGAAAAACATAAAAACGATTTTATTGCGCAATAAAAATTTGTGAGCAATCGTTATTTGAAAAATACATCACACTTCATTCTGTATTTTCTAAGAAATCGTTTTTCAAGAACGAATCAGTTTCGCCTTTAAAACGGGTGTGTTCTTCATTCCTTTATGATCGTTCGTTCGTTGTAAACAAACAGAAATGTGCAACCACTTTTCCATTGTTTGATCGGTCGTTAATTTTAAATCGGTCAGTTTTTCAATGGATCGTTCGTTCTAAGCAAACTGAAGTCTTAGTTTTCTTTCATCTTTCGTTTGATTTTTTTTTTAGTTTTATAGAAATGTTTTTTGATTTTGCCAGTCCATTCAGAATATATGGATTATTTTAAATTATTATTTTCTGTGTATTATTTTCCTTGAATGTTGTAATGTAAACGTGTTTAAAAAGAAACATTTTAAAGATCACATTTTTGTGCGAGTGAAAAAATATTTTTCATTACACATAAAAAATTTAGATTAATAGATGATAGATTAGTGATCATAGATTAGTGACCGATGATAGCTTAGTGACCGACAAACGATATTTCTATTTTAACTGAACGATCGGTAACTGTTCACTGAACCGATCTATACAATCAACATCGATCATTCACGTCCTATACATCACTAGTGTAAATTAATTACAAGCTCATAAAACGCAAAAGGAGGTGACTTTCCTTTGAGCTTTCAAAGTCAAATAGCTTGCGGCTTACAGCTCTTAAAAGATGTCAAAATATAATAAAATTTTTCATTTTCATTCGTCCATAACTAAAAAATTAATAGTTGAAAAAATCTGAAATTTTGATTTATCCTCTCATTTTTTGTTTAATTCAAAAATCTTACTGGTGAAGGTTCCAAAACATTGATTTTGATTCATTTGAAATGGAAAATCTTGTTGTAGAACAAGGTGTTGTTGTCCAATTAAGATGCTTAAAAAACAAAAGACTCATTGTAGCAGGAGGTCTGGTGGTAGGGTCTTGCACGCAAACCACACTCACCCGCTGCTAGCTCAAGCTGGCGTTAATTCTGGTGACCAACCTCACTAACAAGAAATTTAGAATAAACTAAAACAAAACCTCGCGTGCCTTAAAACAACACCCAGATTTTCATAAGCAAACGGCCATTATGCCACAACTCTCCCTACTATTATTTTATTTAATTCAACATTTTGTCTTAATTACAATAAAACAAATTCACATAAAAGCAAACTATTATTACTCATTAAACACTTCCAGATTCTCTATTCCTCGGTGATAGCATGTCAAGACGGTCCAACTGATAATCTCCAATGTATTAGTTAAAACAGCGATCGTGCCTTAGTAATTTTATTATACTCTTTATTAAATTTAAATATTCGCAACAACGATACATGCGCATACAAAACTGAATTTTAGCCACTATAGTGGGGTCACATATGTATCTTTAGTTTAATAATAACATACAGTATATCATTAATTTAGGAACTGAAATTTTTACTTTTACTACTCCATGTATTTCTCGAACACAAAGTTTAATTTATTAAGTTGATTTTATTCAACTGGAGTTTTATATTTTTAATGCTTAAATTATTACCTGTTTTCTTTTTCTATTATTCAGAGATAAATATTTCACTAAAGTTACTTTTATTATAATCTTATAATTACTTAGATTTATAACAAAGCACATAATTATTAACCTCGAAAAGACTTAAGTGTTCTAAACACTAACTGTTCCATAGGCGTATTCAGGGGGGGTGCGAGGGTGCATATGCACCCTCTTAAAAGGCCAAAATTAGGCTATTGAATCACTTCAGATGTGACTTCAGTACTTTACTTCACTTCAGTACTTTATCCCAATGTTTTTAAATTATTAAAAATTTTAGTGACGTCACGACATGCACTTCAGAACGTTTATTTTCAACTTTAAAATATTTAAAAAGCTACTTGCGAAATTCTACTTCAGAAAACAGATTGAACGGCCTTTCATTACTATATATATACAAGAATATAAAAGTAGATGAAAAAAAAGTGCTAAATATTTTGCAAAAGAATAAACGAAAATTAAACATTTGTTTGTAAAATACATATATACAAAAGCAATTATATTGTAGTGATACATATCAAATATTATAAAAGAAATAAATGCAAATTTGCGAACATAGTTTTTATTATTTAATTTAAAAAAATGCACCCCCCCAAAAAAAATCCTGGATACGCCACTGAACTGTTCAACCTCATTCTTAATGGTTTCAACCAACTAGCCAACTCAATCCACAACTGTCCAAACAACGTAAACCAAAATCAAGCTAGCTGTTTCAGCTACCAAACCCCTACTGATAAAAATTCAAATTTATTTCTCATAGCTAGTTGATTTTTCGTTTGTAATTAAATCATAAATTGATGTTTTTTTTGTAAAGGCTTGAAACCACATACAACAGAAACAGAAACAGAATTCCATACAAATTTTACAGAAACCGGATTTTTATCTGTCAATTTGTCAATTTGTATGAAATTCGGTTTCTGTTTCTGTTGTATGTTAATGCTCGGCTTTACGAGTAAATTATAGATTCTATGTTCTGATTCAATTATCAGGCAATAAAAGCAAAAAATAATATTAAAGAAAATTTAAAACAAAATAAATACGAAACTTAAATGGAAGCAAATTAAACTTTTAGGATTTTGCATTTAAATTATTGTATTTAAATTTTGTGAATGTTTTAGGTAAAATTAAATAAAACGAAATAAAGAAATATAGATCTCCTTCTATAATGTGTTAAGCAAGGCTCCGTTTTCCCACATACAAAATAATATAGCGTGCACCAAAGGGCCACGTTACAAAGTATAGTGACTTCGAAGATCTCTATAGAATATTACTATAGATAAAAAGGACGGAAATGGAAGAAGCACAACTCACACGCACTATCTTGCCCATTACATCATAAGGGTGTAGTATTCCTAAGCTGGAATGTACAAATAATTCCAAAAAGACCTCCAGAGCACACAATGTGAAGCGATTTCTATACAATACCTTCAATAAAATAATTCAACAAACCTCTCAAAACCATAGTTCATCAGAATATGAAATAATTTATTACAATCATTGCAACATTGTTTGATAAAATTTATAATATGTATATCAAAACTTTCCATAAACCACCCAAAAGCTCCATTTCAGCTATTTCCATAAATTCCAAATAACCATAATTTGCAACAATGTCTTAAACCAATAAACATTGTTCAAATATACAAAATTTCCCGTAAACCACCCAAAATCCAATTTCAATTATTCACAAATACATAAATTTCAAAACCAATTTCTTAAAATTATTTAAATGATAATTCCTTTAAAGTACAACTTTGTATCAAAACTCTATTAAAATCGAAAATATTCCTAAAAACAATTAAATCCAATTTCAATTAATTTTTAATGTAAAATGGAAATTAAGTAACTCAATAACCAAAATACTTAGATATTAACAAAATTATAATTAAATAGTTCGTTCACATAAAATATGGAGGGGCTGAAATCTCAAGGCTCTAAGATATCAGGACTTCGGTTTGGGTTAAAGATTTTGATATAGATTTCGGCAAAAAACTTTTATGAGGACATGCTTTTTAGGTTTGACCAGCGATGTAGATCAAACATAACTCTTTGTTAAAGTACAAGTATTTTTTTATCTCTGTTTAGATATTTATTACGAAACCAACACGAAACATCAAAACGTTGCCGGAAAATTATAACAGATCATAAATTAATATACAGTAGTGAAAATATGATACAATCAGCAAACTACTCAAAAAACTCACCATATAGCGTTTCGAGAAAATATTACAAAATCAAAAATTCATATTTCTTTCAAAGTTCTAAAAATTATAATAAAATCAAAAATTCAAACTTTTTTCAAAATTCTAAAATATTCCAAAAATTAATATTACAAAATCAAAGATTAAACTTTTTTCAAAATTATAACAAAATGAAAAATTGAAACTTTTTTCAAAATTCCAAAAATATTCCAAAAATTAGAATAAAATCAAATATTTAAATTTTTTCTAAATTCTAATAATATTCGAAAAATCAAAAACTCAAATTTTTCAAAACTTCTAAAAATATTACAAAATTATAACAATATCAAGAATTGAAAGTTTTTTCAAATTCCAAAAATTATAATAAAATCAAAAATTTAAAAATATTGCAAAAATTATAACAAAATCAAAAATTGAAACTTTTTCCGAAATTCTATAAATATTGCAAAAATTATAACAAAATCAAAAATTTGGCTCAAAATAAATGAAATCATTTTTTGACACATTTGACATTATTTTTCTGACAAACGAATAATGCCATAATTCTCTATAATAATAATAAAATTTCATGTCATAAAAAATAATTAATTTTATGTTTTTCCAAAAAATTGGGCAAATAATAAACAAAAATCTTTCTTTTGACACACTTGACAACATTTTTTTGACAAACTTATAATGCAATAATCTAGATTTTGGTCTCACATACCAATCTCGACCATCAAGATTTCTCCAAATTCAATGTTCCTACTCGTAATCACTTAAAATGAAAATTTTTTAAGCAAAAAATATGCAAATTTCCTTGTTTTGACACACTTGACGATTTTTTGACATACTTCCGCTACAGTTATCGAACACATCGTTCTTTCGGCTCTTCCCATTGAGTAAACTATTTTTAGAAAAAAAGTTTTTGAAATCCGTCATAAGGTTTTCTAGATTTCGAAGGTTGTGACGGCCGGCAGACAGACATACGATTTTTTTTTGCTTTTTTAGAAACAGTAGGTTCTAAAACGTCGAGAAATGCCAAAAAAGTGGGGTAAGAATTTCACTTTAGGCTCTTGAATGAAAAACTTAGGTCTTTCAGACGAAGTAATTAGGTCTTTCAGACCGAAGTAATTAAGTAATTCAATAACCAAAAAACTTAGAAATTAACAAATATATAATTAAATTAATTAGTTTACATAAATTGTCAAATAAGCATGGTATGCAACCAATCTTTTTCAACTTAATTCATTAAAATAAAAAACATGCAATTTCTGATTGGTTGAAGAATACCGAAAAAATTATTATGAATTGAACGTGGAAAATATGGAGGAGCTGAAAATCTCACAGCTCTGAGATATCAAGACTTCGGTCTGGGTTAAGGATTTGTATATAGTTTTCAGCAAAATACTTTTATGAGGACATGGTTTTTAGTTTTGGGCAGCGATGTATATCAAACATAACTCTTTGTTGAAGTACAAGTATTTTTTATCTCTGTTTAAAAATTTATTACAAAACTAACACGAAACATCAATACGTTGCCGGAAAATTATAATCAAAATTCCAAAAATATTGTTAAATTAAATAAAATCAAACTTTCTCAAAATTCCAAAAATATTCCAAAATTAGAATAAAATCAAATATTTAAATTTTTTCTAAATTCAATAATATTTAAAAATTCTTAAAAATTCAAACTTTTTCCAAAATTCTAAAAATATCGCAAAAATTATTACAAAATCGAAAATTGAAAGAATTATAATAAAATCAAAAAATTAAAAATTTTTCAAAATTCTAAAGATATTCCAAAAATTCTTACAAAATCAAAATTAAAACTTTTTCCGAAATTCTAAAATATTGCAAAAATTATTACAAAATCAAAAATACAACTTTTTCAAATTCCAAAAATATTTCAAAAACTATAACAAATTCAAAAATTTCCATGTCCAATTTCATTCTAAATTACATTTACGTCATAAAAACAGCTACATTTTTTATTCCAAAAAATTGGCTAAAAAAATAAATGAAATCATTTTTTGACACACTTGACATTATTTTTTGACAAACTTATAATGCCATAATTCCCTATAATAATAATAAAATATCATATCATACGAACTATTAATTTTATTTTTTTCTAAAAAAAATAGGGTAAAAATTAAATAAAAACCTTTTGACACACTTGACAACATTTTTTTGACAAACTTATAATGCCATAATTCTCAATAATAATAATGAAATTTCATTTCAAACAAACAATTTTATTTTTTTCAAAAAATTGGGTAAAAAAATAAATTAAAATCTTTTGACACACTTGACAACATTTTTTTGACAAACTTATAGTGCCATAATTCTCAATAATAATAATAAACTTCATTTCAAACAACAATTAATTTTATTTTTTTTCCAAAAAATTGGGTAAAAAATAAATAAAAACTTTCTTTTGACACACTTGACAACATTTTTTGACAAACTTATAATGCAAAAATCTAGTTTTTGATCTCACATACAATCCCGACCATCAAGATTTCTCCAAATTTAATGTCCCCTTAAATTAACGTTTTTTAAGCAAAAATATGAAAATTTGCTATTTTTGACGCACATAATGATGTTTTCGACACACTTCCGGTACAGTTATCGAACACAACGTCCTTTCGGACCTGTCCCTTGAGCAAACCTATTTTTAGAAAAAAAAATTTTGAAATCCGTCCAGCAGTTTTCCCTGCAGCGTAGGGAATGACGGCCGGATGGCCGCAGACAGACATCCATTTTTTTTTTTTGCTTTTTTAGAATCAGTAGGTCCTAAAACGTCGAGAAATGCCAAAAAAGTGGGGGTAAGAATTTCACTTTTGGCTCATGAATATAATACTTAGGTCTTTCAGACCGAAGTAATAACACTCGCCGAAAAAGGGTATATTATATTGTGTTTCTAAAAGTTTTTGTTCTTAATTTCAAAAATATATTGAACAAAATCAGTGTTTTCAATTACATAAAAAGATACTGATAAAAATTTGTGCTGCCAAAATTTACAATATATCGTAAAATTTACATTAAAAACTGTGTTTCTAAAAATCCAAAAGAGAAAAAGCGATTTTGAAACCAAGAAGACAACATCAGGAAAGTAAACGAAAAAATTAAACCTAATGAAGTGAGAGGATCTGAGCGAAGCAAGGACGACCTCCAGACCCATTACAATTATCGCAGCCAGGCTTCAAACTCATTACATGGGTAACGAATTTTTTTTGTTGTTAAATTTGCTGTTTTCTGCATTCTTTTCATTTTTACGTCACTACGTCAAATTATTATTAATAATTTTGCGTTCCCAAAACAGATTATTTAAACGGAATATTCTTCAGCAACCGGTCAATGTAAAAGAACATCATTTAGAAAATGTGTTGGTTGGGTTGATTTTTCACTTCACATAGTTCTGTTCTACCATTTTTTGATCAGAAGAAACACCCGGTTTCCTAATTATTTTCTGATTTTATTCGTTTTCGTTATTAAATTTTTGTATTTTCAAAACATCTGTTTGTTTCCATAAAAAAACTGTTATGTTGTTTTTAAAGCAAATAAGCATATGTTGTTTATTCTTGATTATCGTTACTTTACGTTTTTTATAATTACATTGTTACTATACGATAATCGTGTGTTCACAGAAAAACACAGAAAAATATAAAAACAATTAAACGTGAAAGTTAAACATGCTGGGCGGCTAAAGTTTGTATATAACGATCTTGAATAAAACACTAGAAATATGTCAAAAGGAACAAACGTTTTAATATTTAATCATAAATCTAACCAACTTTTAAAAAAGTCTTTGATCTATTTCAGTGGAAAACATTCACATTTACTTCACTTATTTCACATTATTTGATAATGGCATAAAATCCCCACAATACTCACAAGATAAGACATTAAAATTGGAAATGGATGCATCTTAAATAAAAATTGGAAATCTTATATATATTTAGAAAATGAAACCTCAAAAGATACAATATTTGCATTACAATAATGTTTAATTTATTTACGTACTTTAAGCTTTTATATTGGTCAATGGAAGTGTTAAGTACTACATATGACATATGTTTGTGTATAAAGAATTTGCATTATTTATTTATTTCAAGTAAAATCGATTGATATTGTATCTTTTTATATTATTTTTTTGTTTTAAATGTATTTTTAATTTAATTTCATGTTCTTTTTATAGGATTATTTAAAGTACAGACCGAAAGAATCAGAAGAATTCTAAACCAATTTAGAATTTTGATGCTAACAAAAATTTAAATTTGATTTAAATTTAAAAAATAATCATAGATAAAATGGGTGCATTTAAGGCAGTCTTTTTTAAAGCAAAGATATTATTGTTTTAATACAAAGGTGTTACAATATGTGTTACAACAACACGCACATACCATTTAAGACTTTGGTCCTAAATTGATATGCATTCTACAGTGTTAATCCATATTTATTGCAGAGGCTGAGTTTTCAATACCCATTCTGTGTCATCGACATTATATCATCGTTCCAGAAAACGAATGCCTTCGCAGTTGGTTCGTCTTACACAATAATTGCAACATCCTTGGGTTACTCGATGTCCAATCTAGAAACAATCAATCGTTGTGTTTTGGTGGAATAAAAATAGAACAAAATTTTGGCCACCGCAACTAACTCTAATGCTGTGGAGCTTTGTCTTACAAGAATTGTTAAGACCGAAATTATAATAATAAAATAATAAACGCCTTATTTTTGTTAAATTGAGTTTTATTTCACTAAATACGTACTTCGAAGCTATGCTTCCATCGACAGTAGTATCTAAAAAAACTATTCTCGATGAAAGCATAGCTTTCGAAATACGTATTTAGTGAAATAAAACTCAATTTAACAAGAATAAGGCGTTTAGTATTTTATATTATTTAAATATCGTGATACAGTTTAGAACTTTTAAATTAAAATAACTGAAATTATGCTAATATAGGAACAATTGTTTAAAATTTTCCATTACAAATATATTTAATTTTCATTCGCACAGACCATGTTTGCCTAGTTTCCGCTCTACATCTTGAAAACTTTTTAATCAGATAATGGAAATTCTCATCAGTTTTCTCAAACACCATTTATAATTTCGGATTACTAATCAAACAAAAACTTCCTTTTTTCTAGTCAATATTTATCAAAATCTGAATTTTATCTAACTTTAGAAGTCAAACTTTTTTCATTGTGTCTCCATTTAACATATTTACAACAAAGATGTGTATAATTTATTTTAATCTCACATAAACATTCAATGTTTAGGGCAATCTATTTAGAACATGAATTTCTGTTTTTTACTCACAATAACACAATACCTAGTATTTTTCACACCATATCATTCTTATTCAGTTTTCCATATTTTTTCAGCATAATTTATATTCAACAATTTATCTACCAAAAAATTTCTGTTCTTGTTTTCCACTCTTACGTTTTCATTATTCATAACACCATAACAGCAAAGAAATGAATTTTTTTTCCAATATTCATTAATCATAATCATTTTTTTGGAGATATTTTTGCAAATTTCAATAACTAGGCATTCAAAGAAAAGTTAAAGCTTTTTAAAGAAAGTTATATTTAAAATTATAAGAAATTTTTTAATACAGAAAAATGAAGCGTTTCAGCTAACCGGCGGCGTCATACATAATTTAAATATATTTTACTATTACTCAAATGAGACAGACTCGCTAGAGCAGGGAAGGAAAGCCCACATCCCTTACGCGTTAACTAGAAATAAAGGTATGAAAATGTAAATTATATCTATTTATAGTAAAATAATTCCCAAGGTAATTGAAGTTTTGTTTATTTTTCTTACGTGAGTAGTATAAAATAGGGGAAAATTAAAGTTATGGGTAAATTCAAATACTCATGTTACTGTTTTGATTTGTGTATGGTACTATCTTTAGTTTTACATTATTGTCAGGAATTTTGTTGTTTATGTCAAGTTTTCTTGGTAGATGAAATGTTTTGTATTTTGGTAGAAGAAAACTTAGTTAAACCAAGAGTTTTCCTTAATGAAAAGTGTTGTGTATAGAAGGAACTACAATATAATTGAAGTTGCTAATATAATAAGTTGTTCTGCATTGAAACTTAACAATGCTTTATGATTGGTGCAATGGCAATGGTATGCACTTAAATATTGATAGATGCTTAACCATTTCATTTTTATTAATAGTAATACTAGTAAAATTTTTTAAAAAATGAATGAAGAAGCACCTTATTCTTGTTTACTAAGTTTTATTATTTTTTACTTTTTACTATATACGTCGTTAAAAAATTAAATTATCTTGTTTAGTTTTGAACAAACAGAATAGTATATTAAGAAACTAGTTTCATAATCGACGTTTTTACCGCACGCAATCTGTTTAGAAAACGACCCGCGCAGCGGGGAGTTTTCTAAAGGATAAGTGCGATAAAACGTCTTATGAAACGAGTTTTTTATACTATTTTTTCTATTTTGCATTTTTTGTCTTGAAATTTTAAAAAATGTGTATTTTATTAAAAAATAGTCAATTTGAAATTTTGTTATTATTACTAATTATTTTAATTAATTAAAATATTTAACACTAATTTAGATATTCTGATTAATTTTATTTACATAATTATTTGTTTTAATGCTCACTGACGTTTGTATGACCAATGTGACCAACCTTGAAAGACAAAACTTTTGCGTATCGTAATGAAAGCCATTTCGATACGCATTTGGGTATCGAAATGACTTTATTTTAGACGCAAAATAGAAAAAATTTATTATACGACAATAAAGTCAAAGTTCAACAAGTTTAGAAGATTAAAATTTAAAGTAAGAACCATTCTAGAATATATCTCTTTCCTCACAAAGTGTAAAACTAGTCATATTATACCAGACATTGGGCCCTATTCAATAAAATCTTTTATCGAAAATTTCTTTTATTCTTTTATTTTTTGTATGAAATTTTATTTTCCCGTTATAAAATTTCATACAAAAAATAAAAGATTAACAGAAATTTTCGATAAAAGATTTTACTGAATCGGGCCCATTATCAACGTAAAAATATAAGCTACAACTGTTGTTGCAGTAAAAGTAAAACAGGAAGTGACAAAGCTATGGTTAATATACGAAACAGAAAATCAGTACGCTAAATTACAGTTCAACGAAACCGAACTTTACAGCCTGCTTCTGGAAATTACTAAAAATTTAAATCAACTGGAGTTTGGTATTTTTATAGATTTGGAAAGAACCAGCGAGGAAGTGATTGAACATAAAATAAATAATAAAAAATCAATTCCAACAGAAGAAATTTGAAAAACTAACGGGAAACACATTACAACTCACAATAGTTTCGGAAACAAGCCATGAAACAATAAATCTCATTTGCAATCTTTTTGATATCAGCTTCAGTCCAGAATAAGAACAAATTTTCAATAAAGGACTAAATAATGCACTTCTACCTGTTGTTATTAACCCTACTTGGGATATTGTAGCTCAAATTGAGTCTGCTTTATTCAATGTAAAGAATCTTAAGGAAGAAAAGAAAAAAATTAGATCTGATTGTTTTGATCTACTAAAGCATAACGAAGATGCACTAAAAACAGCTTTAAAAACTAAGAACCAGTACAAAAATCACAAACCTGGGAACAAGATGAGACCTATCGTTTCCAATATTTTCAGCCCAACATATAATCTTTCAAGTTGGTTGATCAAACGATTTTCAACACTAAAACCACCAAATGGATTATACATCAAGAACGCAGTAGAATTTACAGAAAAAGTTCACAATATTGCATTAGAAGAAGATAAGATTATGATATCTTTTGATGTAACTTCTCTGTTTCCATCAGTCCAAATCAACTCAGTTTTAGAAATGTTGGAAAATTGGCTATTAATATCAAATATAACACCCGAAGCTGCTTATAAATACACCAACATGACAACTTTTTGTGTAAAACAAACATTCTTCCAATTTAACTCGAAATTTTATCAACAAACAGAACGAATGGCGATGGGGAACTCACTTTCTCCCTTTTGGAAAATCTGTTTATGTCCAACTTCGAGATAAACCTTAAAGAAAAATACAAACAGTATCCACGTGTTTGGTACCGATACGTAGACGATGTTTTTACCATAATAAAAGAAAATTCGAAAGATGAAATTTTGAGCATATTAAACAACCAATATAACAGCATAAAGTTCACACACGAAACAGAAGTCAACAAAAGAATTTCATTCCTGGACCTTAAGGTGACAAGAAATAATAATACAATAGAATTTGAAATATTCAGGAAATCAACCAACAACGTACAATACATCCCAAGTGATTCTTACCACTGCCAACAGCACAAATTAGCTGCTTTTCATTCAAGGATCCATTGACTATGTTCAATACCGCTATCAAATACAAACCATCTCAAGGAACTAGAAAATATAAAAACAATAGCACGCAAAAATGGATACAACAACAGCTTCGTTAACAAAATATATAAGAAAAAACGTTCGAAAGCGAGGTTAAAAGGGATTATGACGTTAACAGGTGATAAAAAAGAAAACTTATGTAGGGTGTCGGTTTCGTTTAACCATACAATCAAAAATAAACTAAAGAAGATATTCAAGAACTTTAATATCCGCCTTTTTAATAAAAGTCAACACAAGCATCGAAATTTAATCTCCAAACCAAAAATCAAAACTGAGCCAAATGAGAAACCAAGTATTTATAAAATATCCTGCCATGATTGTGAAAAATTTTATGTTGGCCTTTCTCAACCCAAAATAGCACAACGCCAGAAAGAACATCTTACAGAAGTAAAATACAAAAGAACTGAGAATTCTAGCGTTGCCGCTTATATGCTGGAAAACCACAACAACACGTCAACATGAAATTTAGAGCTCATAAAAGAGATTAATAATCCAAAACACCTAGAAGCGTATGAATCTTTTTGCATTGAAAAACCAAATCAATTAAACTCCGGTATCCTGATGAACAATTAAGAAGGAAACATAAAATCTAAATTATTTAACCTAATAATTAAAAGACCGCCGAACAACACATATGTAATATATAACTGAAGAATATCCATCCATTTGGGACACACCATAAAACTGTTATTATTTAGTTTTACTTCTTTTGTCAAAATCATTATTATTTTTTAATTTTCTCTAATGGTTTAATTGTTTTATTAGATTCATTCATTTTGCTTTATATTTTATATTTTTGCTTCGGTCTAAAAGACTTACTTCGGTCTGAAAGACCCTTAGATTATAAAATATACAGGATAAGTAATATTTTATATATTTTGTGTATATACACTATAAAACTATAGAAAAATTGAAGCTATCTTTTAAATTCAAATTTTATATTGAAAACAATTTCTACAAAAGAAAAAGCTCCTGTAAAAATAAAAACAAAAATACAGGATCCCAAGCAGCATTTTTGTCTCTTTCCATTTAAAGAAAAAAAAATATATTATTATTCTTCTATTGCCAGAAAGAAGTAACTGCAAAACAATATATATTTTATTTTAATTTCATTCTTTAATTTAGACAAAATCAGAAACAGTAAACCAGCAAACAATATCCATTTCACTTTAAATTTAGTTTAAATGAAAACAAAACCAAAAAGCGCACATGGTAAAATTTTAGTTACGATTAAATTTTAAGTTTTGATATTATCAGTTTAATTTAAATCGAAATACTTTTGAGGAAAATAAAATAAAATTAAATAAGTTTGAACATTTTCCGATTGGCAAATATGTTAAATACAAAACATCTACATAAGTATGTTATTTCGTAGGCATGTTTGGTCAAGATACGAAAGACCTTAATGATATTTAAATTTCTAGGCTACTGTGTCTTTTAATACAAATACGTTAAATTCGCACACTATTTTATGTTTAAAAAAAAAACTTCAACTTAAAACAATATTACTTACTTATCCTGTGTATTTTATAATCTAAGGAAAGACTTAAGCATTACATTCATGAGCTCAAAGTGAAATTCTTACCCCCACTTTTTTTGGCAATTCTCGACGTTTTAGGACCTACTAATTCTAAAAAAGCAAAAAAAAAATATTTGTCTGTCTGCCGGCTGGCCGTCACAAACTACGACATCTAGAAAACCGCTGGACGGATTTCAAAAGTTTTTTTTTCTAAAACTAGGTTTAGTCAATGGAAAGAGCCGAAAGAACGATGTGTTGGATAATCGTACCAGAAGTGTGTCAAAAAAATCGTGAAGTGTGTCGAAACAAGGAAATTTGCATATTTTTTGCTTAAAAAACTTTCATTTTAAGTGATTATGAGTAGGAACATTGAATTTGGAGAAATCTTGATGGTCGGGATTGGTATGTGAGACCAAAATCTAGTTTGTATTATAAATTTGTCAAGTGTGTCAAAAGAAAGATTTCTATTTATTTTTTACCCAATTTTTTGGAAAAAAAATAAATTAATTATTTGTTTGATATGAAATTTTATTATTATTATTGAGAATTATGGCATTTTAAGTTTGTCAAAAAAATGTTGTCAAGTGTGTCAAAAGAAAGTTTTTTATTTATTTTTTTACCCAATTTTTTGGAAAAATAAAATTAATTATTTGTACGACATAGAGTTTTCTTATTATTATTGAGAATTATAAGTTAGTCAAAAAAATAATGTCAGGTGTGTCAAAAGAAAGATTTTCCCTTTTTTTTTTAGAAAAAAATTAAATTAGTTATTTGTATGAAATGAAATGTATAATGAACATGAAATTATTATTTTTTGGAAAATGATTAATTTCTAAACTTCACTATTTGTGAATTTTCGAAGGTTAGTAGGGGTATTATTACCCCGTAGAATCCTTAGTCACGGCTACGGTTCGATATATGGTATCCGCCCCTGGGAGTGGGGGTGGGTTCGTTGGAAAGCTTAGGTGGTGGGGGTTATATATATATATATATATATATATATATATATATATATATATATATATATATATATATATATATATATATATATATATATATATATATATATATATATATATATATGTATATATATATATATATATATATATATATATATATATATATATATATATATATATATATATATATATATATATATATATATATATATATATATATATATATATATATATATATATATATATATATATATATATATATATATATATATATATATATATATATATATATATATATATATATATATATATATATATATATATATATATATATATATATATATATATATATATATATATATATATATATATATATATATATATATATATATATATATATATATATATATATATATATATATATATATATATATATATATATATATATATATAGGTATTTTAGGCCATAGGGGTGGGGTTTATGTTCTTTGAAATGAAATATTTTATATAATAAATATAATATTTTATGATATATTATGTTATTTTTCACTCGCTTCTGCGACCCTGCAGACCTTCGATCAATAGCATCCACCACAAGAGCATCCACCCCATTGTCTTAACTGACGAATAAATCTCTAACATGAAATTATTATTATTATTTTTGAAAATTTTATAGCATCATAAGTTTGTCAAAAAAATATTGTCAAGTGTGTCAAATTGTTTTAGAATTTTGCAATATTTGAAATTTTTGATTTTATCATAATTTTTATAATTCTGGAATTTCAATTTTTGATATTGTTATAATTTTTGCAATTATTTTAGAATTTTGGAAAAAGTTTGAATTTTAGAATTTTTAAGAATTTTTGTAATATTATTAATATTTAGAAAAAGTTTAAATTTTTGATTTTATTCTAATTTTTGGAATATTTTTAGAATTTTGAAAAAAAAAATAGAATTTTTGAATTTTATATATATTTTTAGAATTTTGAAAAAAGTTTCAATTTTTGGTTTTGTTTTTAAATTTTAAAAATTTTAAGTTTTTGGTTTTATTATAATTTTTATAATTTTGGAAAAATTTACAAATTTTGATTTTGTTATACTTTAAGCAATATTTTTAGAGTTTTTGAAAAAGGTTTTAATCTTTGATTTTGTAATAATTTTTGAAATATTTTTAGACTTTTGTTTGAAAAAAGTTTGAAGTTTTGATTTTATTTAGTTTTTACAATATATTTGGAATTTTGAAAGAAATATGAATTTGTGATTTTGAAATATTTTCTCGAAACGCTAAATGAAGAGGTGTTTGAGTAGTTTGCTGATTGTATAATCTTTTTACTAAATTATGTTAATTTATGATCTGTAATAATTTTTCGACAACGTATTGATGTTTCGTGATAGTTTTGTAATACATATCTAAACAGAGATAAAAAATACATGTACTATAACAAAAAGTTATGTTTGATATACATCGTTGCCCAAAACTAAAAACAATGTCGTTATAAAAGTTTTTTGCCGAAAACTATATCAAAATCCTTAACCCAGACCGAAGTCTTGATATCTCAGAGCTGTTAGATTTCAGGCCCTTCATATTTCTTTAGTTAGATTATTAATTTTAAAAATCGGTTTTTACTAAACCCCCGATATGTATATAATGGAATAAATCTTACTGTAAAATTTTGTTTTTATATACTACAGATGATGAAAGCATAGCTTTCGAAATGCGTATATAGTAAAAAATAAAAAATAATAAAACTCAGTAAACAAGAATAATTTGCTTTTTCCTTCATTTTTTAAAAAATTATATTATCTTGTTTAGTTTTGAACAAATCATAAAATGTAATACTAATACTACGAGTAAATAAATAAGGAAATGTTATATTAAATAACTGTAAGCAGATTTTGAAATTAACGAGCAAATTCTTAATTGGATTAAAATTTCAACAAAAAAACTCTTACAATTTAATTTTCACAAATTCCTTTCATATTTATTTTTAACATTTTAATGAGAAAATCGAATTTTCTTTTCAAATGAAAACTTTAATTAGTTTTAATCCTTAAACCATGAAAAAATTTATTTCCTCACAAAACTCATTATATTTACCAAAAACAGTTGTTTGCTTTTCTATTTTGTAAAAAGTTTTAAGATCTATAATAAGAATTTCAAAATGTTATTGAACTGAAATCATAAAAGGATTGTGAAAAATTTAATTTTGAAATTAATTGTATATCTATACCTACCTAGTTGAAGGAGTTGGAGGACTGAGTAGAAATTTTATTAAAACGTACTTATAATAAAATAAACTATCTTTTAAATCCTCCAACTATATTTTGTTATCTAAAATAGCAAACTCTATAAGCAGATAATGAAACAATGTTTGTGTTTCGGCCCAAATTAGTTATTTAAGGCATGTTTTCACCCTTTAACTTCAAATAATTAAGCCAAAAATAACGAAATATTTACGAAGATAAAAAGTTGTGTAAAAATTAAACAGCAAATACGGTGGTCTACCAACTCTCGAGATATTATTGGAAGAGGGGTGGGAGTATGTTTACAACTGTAACTTCGTATGTAACATATTTTTAAAATATGGATGATTGAGTGAGAGTCAACTGGTAAAGCAAAGAAATTGTTAGTGACCTAAAGCTTAAGGGTAAATGATAAAATATTTCTATCATTCTTTTATATAGGTAAAACCCTCAGACTGAAATTTATTTCTTTATTCACCCTTGGCTACATAAAGGGCGATTTTATTTTTAAATCTACTATTTAAAGAATTTAATTATTTCGAATTTTTTTTTTTAATGAAACTAAGACTTTATCACTTTAATATTTTATTTTGTTATTCCAAATATATTTTCGATCTCTAGGAGTTCTTCTTCAGGGAATAAGATTCTATAAACGTTTATAGAAACTTCTTCCCTGAAGAAGATCTCCTAGAGATCGAAAATATATTTGGAAAAATAAAATAAAAAAGTCATGATAAGTCGTGATAAAGTCATAGTTTCATTAAAAAATTCAAAATAATTAAATTTAAATTACACTTTAGCTAGCTAAAAAGTAAAAAAAAGTAATTATTATTTAAATAAAATTATATTCTGGCACAAATTTTGTTATATTTTATGAACAGCTGACCTCTATCATTTGAGTTTTTATTGTTTTGTTTTCTGTTGTGGCTTGAAAATTTTGAATTTAATAAATATTAATTTACAATAAAAAACTTCAAATTTTATAACAAAGGGGCGGGGTCTAATTTTAATTTTTGTAATGAGAAATACTCTTAGACTAATATGACAATGAAAAAATTCGTACAATCGTACAAATACATTATCAGTAAAATGACAAAAACGTAATCAAATAATAAGGAGCATCCTGAAAAAACTTTAAAATCAATAATTTTGTGATGAAGTTTCTAAACTGAAAAGTTTTAGGACCGCCATGCAATACAACAACACTAAACAACACAAAGTGAAATAAAACGAACGGTATTAAGCCTTATGGTTCGAATCAAAACGTCGATGATGTGAACCCGAGCATTTATTTTTTTTTTTTTTTTTATTTAATTTATTTATTCGTGTTTCAAGCCCCTATAATATACAATACAATTAAATCTAAGGAATGTTTTAACAATATGTGAATCTTAAAACTAAATGCAAATACAAAAATACAAATTACTAAATAAATCAAATTTATGCTAATAAAATATAAAGGAAAATAAAAAATAAAGAAAGCTAAAAATTATTAATACTTTTCATTTTCTCTTTAAAAGGATAACTAATTTTACTCTATTTTTCTAAAATAATATTTCTCTTTAACGAGTAAAATCAATTCTAAAATCAGAAATCAGAATTTATATATGTATTAATTCACAACTTGTACCGGGCTGGTAACAGAATATTAGGAACAAATTTTAACCAAGTAAATGGTTAGAGTTATTTGTTCCTTCAAAAAATTAACCAACTCTTGGCTGTTAAAATCTACAGACCAAGAAATTGCATGGAAAAATGTTAATGTGACGCGGGGTTAAAGAATATTTTTTTTTTTTTTTTTTTAATAAAATGTGTTGTGTAATAGGGTTTAGAATATGTGTCACAACAACACATAAATACCTTTTAAGACCTAGGTCTAGACCTGGGTCCCACAACAACTGGCGTTCTGAGGTGTAGATTAACGCTTTTTTTAAACATCTTTGGGTTGAAGCCACCTGAGACTAAGTGTTCCGGCAAACTATTCCATTTGTACGCAGTTCGGACAAAGAAGTCTCTCTGCGATCTGCCAGTATGACAGCGCGGGATCTTTACCGTTTCACTGGTTGCGGCAGCCGATTGCCGAGTGGAACGGGGGTAAGAATAAGTTTGAGGCATAATGCCGCTGATTTCATCTGAGCACTGCTGATGACGATATTTGTAAAAAACAACGAGGTCAGCAACAGTGCGACGATGTTGTAGGGAATCAAGTTTTGATGTCAAAGTTCGATCACCTACAATTCGTATAGCTCGCTTTTGAACAGAGTCCAAGAGGGCCAAGATGGAAACAGAGGCAGCACCCCAAACTTGACAGCAGTACTCCATACAGGGACGAATATAAGACTTATAAACATGGAGCAATTGGTATGGAGTGAAAAATTTTTTGCATCTATTTAGGAGGCCGAGTTTTTTAGACGCGCTTTTTGCCATCGCCATTACATGATCGTTCCAGAGTAGGTCATTTGAAACTGTGACACCCAATAAACGAATGTTTTTACATTCACCTATTGGTTCATCACACATACTAAATAAAATATCTTTGGGGAACTCGGTCTTTAATCTGGAAACAATCAACAGCTGTGTTTTGGTGGAGTTGAAATTGACAAGGTTTTGGTCACCCCAGTCGGCGACTTTATTCAGGTCTTTGTTCACGTTTATGGCAGCGTCTCTCCGGGCAGGATTAATTCGTTCGTGCATTTTACCTTTTGAAGGAAGGGGCTCGAACGACTTGTGCAGAGTACTATCATCTGCAAAACTATTTATTGGGTTGCTGGTGATTTTCAAAAATTCGTTGATATAAATCAAAAATAGGGTTGGGGACAATACTGAGCCTTGGGGTACACCAGCGTTAATTAGTTTAGACTCAGAAGAATATCCGTCTAAGGTTACCGAAATGTATCGGTCGGATAGAAAATTTTGAATCAGCTTCACAACATTGGGATGAAAACCGTACGCAACGAGCTTGTTGATTAAGTTGGCATGCCAGACTCGATCGAATGCCTTGGAGATGTCTAAAGCGATAACGTATGTTTCACCACCTTTATCAAGTATGCTGTTCCAACAATGCGCTACATAGTTTAATAGATCGGTAGTTGATCTTTTGTTTCGAAAACCGTATTGGCTGTCGGATATTAAATGATTTTCTTCCAGAAATTTTGAAATATGTGTATTAATATAATGCTCATAGACTTTGGATAGGACCGATAGTAAAGCTATTGGCCTATAATTTGAGATATCGGATTTTGGTCCCTTTTTGGGGACGGGCTGGACATTTGCCAACTTCCAGCACGAGGGAAATATACCAGATTTGTAGGATTGGTAGAATATTTTAGTTAAAGTTGGTGCAAGTTCTTTGGAAAAGGTTTTTAAAATAATGGGTGGAATATTGTCCATTCCTGATGCTTTGTTGATGTTTAACCCCTTTAAAAGTTTAGCGACTATTTTGGGTTTGAAGTGAAGTTCATTCATATTAACTCCTGAAGACTGGATTTGGGGTATTTCTTTAGGAGTTTCCAAAACAGTGGAGTTCAGAGCAAAGCGTTCAGCGAACAAGTTAGCTTTTCTTGCGGGATCATTGACGATTAAATCACCATCAATAATAGGGGGAATAGAAAATTTTGTACCAGAATTTAAAGAATTAATGGCACTGTAGAAACTCTTGTCAGAAACAGACATAGACGTAAGTTTTGAGGCTTTCGCTCTGTCAATTTCGGACTTTTCGTTTGAGATAATCTGATTAGATATTTTGTTGGCCTTTAGATATTGGGATCGATTAGTGGGAGTTTTGTTATGAATCCAAATATTAAATGATCTACGTTTGTTTCTAAGTGCCGTTTTGGCAGCTTTCGAATACAAGTATTTTTGTTTGGGTTTTACTATGGAGAAAGGGACAAATTTATTGATAGCAAATTGGATGGTTTCTGTAAAGTTTTGAGCAGAAACATTTACATTGTCAGTGTAAAAACAATGACGGTCGAAAGGGAAACCATGGAAAAAATTTTGAAGACCACTCTTATCCATTTTTGAGTAGTGAAATATTTTACGGGGTTTGGGAGCTGTAGTTTTAAGTAAATCAGTTTTGATAACTGATGAGATTAAATAATGATCAGAATTTCCTATACTACCTTTCGCAACATCGACACTCGTAATATCTGGCATTGTGGTAAGATAGAGATCTAGTAGAAAACTATTATCACCACCATTACGGGGAGTGAAAGTCGGGCTTTTAACAATTTGGAATAGGCCCTGAGACGCGGCAAAAATTTCTGCCAGTTTTCCACTATTGTCAACATCGTCGGTCGATTTGGAGAATTCCAACCATGATTTGTTGTGGACGTTGAAGTCACCGGTAACGATAACTTCACAATTAGGGGACTTTGCTCTAATCTCGTCCATAATTTTTGTCAGTATATTAAAAAAGTTTGGGTTACGTTTGTTGGGGGACCGGTATAAAGCTATTGTAAAAAAAGTCATTTCTGGAAGACAAATCTTTAAAACCATTGTATTGAAGCCGTCACCGTGCAGTTCAAAATTTGGAAAGCGCGTGTACGCAACACTCTCATGAATGAATGCGCATACGCCCTGATGGAGTTTGAAAGCTGATTCGAGCCTATATTTGGAATTAAGCGATTCTATAAAGAGAAAATTTTCAGAAACTTGTGTTTCTGTAAGGAATAGAATGTTCGGTTTGTCGTGCTCAAGATGATGTTGCACGTGGTCATGGTTAGCGTTCAATCCGCAGATGTTTTGAACATGTATTTTAAAATTTTTTATTGATTCATATATGTTTTGTCCCTGCAAATTCCGTGGACATGCCGCTTTATGGGCGGGTGGATTGCGCAAATTTGCTTTACCACTTGCAGACTTATTTTTTTTCGGTTGTACTGCCATATATATATATCAAAATGTTTATTTTATTTTTTTGTGTTTTATTTTAAAATGCATAACTAAGTAAAAAATCCTATCATACTACAAAATATGACATATGCCAATATTTCATGATAAGATGAAGAAATAATAACAAAATAATAAGTGAAAAACAAATTGTGAGAAATTTGCAGAAAACAAAACAAAACTAAATGCCAATAATCCAGCTGATGCAGCGAACCCCAGACGCACCGCCCACCACCTTAATCGAGGCACAAAGCCCACACATAACTACGTGTTGGATCGATTCCTCGGAAGAGCTAATGAGCGGTACCGCTACGGAACGCTGCCCAGCTAAGACTGGAAGTGCTGCCGTTGACTAATTAAAGTTCGTCCGCCAATATAATTTAAAAATCATCTAAATTTGATTAAAATCCAAAATATAAAGAATATATCAATAAAATACAAAAATCTGAAAAAGTGTGCCAAATAAAGTTTACATTTCACTTATGTAAATATAATCAATGATCAAATAAAGAACAGTAAAGAATATTAATATCTGCTACTTAGACCAAAACTTCAAACAGACTTTCAACATTTGATACAGTAAACAACCAAGATCTCAACTGTTTCAGGAATACCATCAATGGAAGTAGATCAGAGCGCAGATTAATTGGTAGTTTATTAAATAGAGCAGGAGCGTTTACAAGAAAATATTGTTTAAAATGTGTTGTTCTAAAACGAGGAATTGAAGCAATGCAAATATTGTGTGAGCGTAGCCTACCTGAGGGGTCCAATAATCGAAACAAACGATTTCCGCTTCTACTATAAAATATTTTTAATATCTTGTAAATATAAAGATGTCTTAATGGCAATATAAAGTTATTGCAAAACCCTGCCAGGAGCTATCAGTTTGTTTCTTACCATAAATAATTCTGATTGCGTGTTTCTGTGCGGTAACTAGGGGTTTTAGAGAGCTTTTATAAGCGCCACCCCAACAAGTTATTCCATATTGAAGTTTTGACTGGAATAAGGCATAATAGATGGATTTTAAAACCCTAACAGGGCATGCAGACTTTAAGAAGTAAAATTTTGTATTTACCATCAAAAAATATTTCCTTAGGTTATCTGCATGTGCTTTCCAATTTAAACGACTATCCAGAGTTACACCAAGGTATTTGAACTGAGAAACAACTTCAATATTTAAACAATTCCTGGTGCAGATATTTTTATCACATTCTAGCGCATGACTGGTTACTAATGGAGGTTGTGTCAATCCAATGTTAGGACTAAAGTGAACAATTTTTGTTTTATCACTAATTATCATCGAATGAACTGAGAACCATTTATTTAGAAGATCTAAATCTTGGTTCATCTGATCCGTTATCATGTTTATTTTATTTTGAATATAACATAAGGCCATATCATCTGCAAAAGCTGAAATTTTTCCATGGAAATTTAGCTTAAATAAAGAATTTATGTAGATTAAGAATAAAATCGGCCCTAAAACCGAACCTTGTGACACGCCAATATTATATGATCTTTCAGAACTCGTTTCTTTATTAATTTTTACAGATACTGGTCTCTGAGATAGATAAGAACTAAACTATTTCAGAATAAGTCCTCTAAAACCAGCTGCATACAGTTTTTCCAACAGAAGGCAGTGTACGACCATGTCAAATGCCTTAGTGATGTCTATAAATAATCCTGATACAGCTTCTTTATTATTCAAGCCAGCATATACAGAATTTAAGAAGTGAAGTAAAGCGTCTTCTGTACTAAGACCAACTCGAAAACCAAATTGTGAGGGGCTGAAGAAATTGATTTTATCTAAGAAAGATAAAACCCTATTCTTGATGCATTTCTCAAATATTTTTGCAAAAACTGAGAGCATAGAGATTGGTCTATAGTTTTCGACCTTTGTTTTGTCATTTTTTTTATATAGGGGAATAATTACAGCGCGCTTTAATGCTTTAGGAAAAATACCTGTTTCAATGCTTAAGTTAAAGATGTAGGCTAATACATCCACTAAAAGAGGTGATATCTCTTTTATAAGTTTGTTTGTAATTTCGTCAATCCCGCTAGAATTTTTGTTGTCAAGAGAGTTGATCATTTTATATAACTCAGAGGAAGTGATTGGAAGAAACACAAAGCTGTTCGAATTCAAATCGCAGCCTTTCAGAATTTCCTTCTCTGAACATGATAAATTATCGGGTGATAGAGTATTCTGAAGAGCTTGTGCAATATTACCATAGTAATTTATAAAACAATTCGCAATTTCTTTATCACTTGTGAAAACTCTGTTATCCTGAGTTATAATTTCTTCGATAGGTGTAGAGTTGCTATCATATTTAAAATTTCATTGACTATTTGCCACTCTTTTTTTGGATTCCTCTTAAATCTGTCAAATTTATTTAAGTAGTACTCCTCTCTAACACTTTTTATATGTTTTTTTAACTTTTTAGAGAGATCCTTTGAGTAGTTTTTTAATTTGTTGTTATGTGGATGTTTTCTTGACTTTAAAGAATAAAAATTAGCTTTATGGATACAACGAACGAGCGAATTTGTAATCCAAGGTTTGATTTTGTTAGTTTTCCGCTTATTTGGAATTATAGCACTGCAGGCATTAATATGTTGTTTTAAAGTTGACAGAAATAAATCAAATGCAATTTCTGGATCATTTTCTTTATAAATATTTACCCAAAACTCATACAGTAGTAAATTTCTAAGTTTTGCAAAATCAGTAAACACAGCATCCTTGTTGAGTAAACTAGGTTTACAACTTGTTTTTTTTTTGAATGAGAATTATGACTGAATTTTATTTCACCAAAGATAAGATCGTGGTCTGTAATATTTATGCGTGCTACCGACGTAGAGACTAAATACCTGAAATTGAGATTAAGTCTAAAAAAGATATGATCCAGACATGCATCAAAGCGAGTTGGTTCATTGATCACTGATGACAAACCAAACGAGGCCATAGCAAAAGTGTATTTCTCCAAATCAGAGCATTGTTTTAGAAGGTTTAAATTCATATCACCTAACAGAAACATGTTTTTAGATTTGATTTTTCTAAGTATTGAATTTAACTCACTAAGAAAATTATCCATACTTACAAGGTTTTGCAACCGGTAAGCAAGTAGAAAAGTAAACAAGTCACCACAAATTGTTACATCCACTCTCAATAAATCACCTCCCTTCGCCTCGATTTTAGAACAACTACATTTTAATGAATCCTTAACAAAAACCAATACTCCACCTGATCTATATGACTCATTACGGTTACTGTAAGATTTGTATCCCTTAATAGAATAATTTGAAGATTCATTGCTATATATCCATGTCTCAGTTAAAAAGATTAGATCTGGAAGATTGTTTAAAGTGTGTAATTGAACTATGAAATTGTTGAAATTTTGTCTCAAACTCCGAATGTTTTGTAGGCAGAAAACAAGTTTGTTATCATACTGATGAGAATTATGTTGTGATTTTACTGAATTGCTAAAAGAGGAAGTATAGTAATTTAAGTTAGATGAGTCCTGACTCATTATTTAATATTTATAACTAAAAACTTTTTTTAAATAAAATAAATAAAATAAAAAAATATTTACAGACGAGCAAGGTCATCTAGACTTCTTATAATATGTAAGACACTTTTATCCTCTTTTCGCATCATAATAACAGCATTACGGATCCACAAATATTTAAAATGTTTATTTAGTTTAATAGTTTTGGCTGCCTGTAGAAGTTTCCGTTGATTGAATGTTAAGCTGTCATTAAAATAAATTAATGCATCTTCAGTAGCTGAATCACAAAAAGTCTTTGCCTTGACTTTTATTTTGGATGAATACTTGGTTCTCATGATGTTGTCCTTCACTCGACGAGAAACAAATTTCACAAAAATAACATCATTTGTTTGCACTTTGTTTAACTTTGCTGTTCTTGAGGCTTTACGAAAGCAGTAATCAAGATCATTAGGTGAAACTTTCAATCCAATTCCACGATTAATCACATCAACAACCGTCTCTATTAAATTTTCGTTGGCAGTGGCTGGTAACCCAGAGATTTCTAAATAATTTTGACGAGATATCTTTTCTTGTTCTTCCAATCTGATATCCTGATTGCTGATTAGGCTTCTCAACTGTTTATTTTCATCTTCTAATATTTGAATACGCTTAATCGAATTTTCTAAGATTTGAAGTCTGTCTAATATAGACGCAAAATGTTTTTCATTAGAAGCCTTCATATCCTTTATCTCTTGAAAAATTAAACTTAAATCAGGTGGTGATGTGTTATTTATTTGACTAGTTGAAAGTATTGATGAAACTTGATTTGTGATGTTACTGTGAAATGATGACGTAGAAGGTGATTGACTTTTAGAAGCGACATGTAAATGATTGCCTACATTTGATTTCTCAACTTTATTTGATTTTAAACACTGTTCGCATTTCCAGGTAAACTTAAGTTTTGCAATATGATCGGTATCATCCGGTTTTAACTTTAAACAAGTGGCATGATAAACGCATTTGCATACAACACAACACAAGTTTAACGTATTTGAATTTCTGTCAACTTTATTCATGCAAATCGAGCAATTAGTCATTATGAATTTATTTTGTTTTTAATTTTAGTTTGATAACAAATTTACTCAATTAAATACTTTAAGGAATGATTTATAGATAAATTTTCAGATTATGTTAGATTTTTTCACTTGTTGCACAAGATGGATGAATTCATTTTTGTTTAAAACAGTGACATTCCAATAACAATTGAACAGTTAGACCTTATCAAGGTGAACTTGTTTTTGTTCTTAATTTAATGAATCAAAATCTGAATCACAAACAGTTTGAAAAATCAAACTCACTTTAATAACTTTTAGATTTAGTTAATAATAAATAAAATTTATAATAAAATTTCAAATATTTTTTGAAGAATAATTTAATTTTATATATTTTTTTATTTTTTATTATATTCAACACTATATGTAATTTCATTTATAATTATTATTTTTTTTGTGTATTCAAAGTCGTGTGTTCCCCGCAACACACAACGATCGAATTTGCAATTCCCTTTGTGGTGACCGACCCGCTACAACAGTTAACTTAAGTAGTGTACTTCATTAATATTCAATTTCACATTTTAAACATTATCGTTAAATTAATAGATTAAACAAAATTTTATCGAATAATTTTATAATTTATTTTAAAAAAAACAAAAGATTTAATTTACGTTGTATGATGGATTTATGTTTCACCAAAAATGCAAGAAAGCATTTTTGATCACGTAGACTATAAGAATACGAATTAATTTCATTGGTGGATATAGAATCATTTTTTAGATTGAATGGAATTTTGATCTAAGTTTAGAACGATCTTAAAAAACGAAGTCTGTTGTTGTGTGGTATCAGTGAGCAGTAAGCTCCTAAATAGTTATAAAAAAGAATTAAAATTTTAATTATTCTTGGTGAATAAAATATAACATTTGTAATAAATAATTATTCTTGGTGAATAAAATATAAAATTTATAATAAATAATTATTGTTGGTGAATAAAATCTAAAATTTATAATAAATAATTATTGTTGGTGAATAATAAAATATATATTGGGTGTTCTGGGTATATTGAATCTAATCTCAATCGACGTCGTATCGATCAGACGTGTTTTTAATTTAATTTGCTCTCAAAAAATATTTTATATTTATTTGTGTTTCATTTCATGCTAACAGTAAAGTCTATAAAAAGTGTTTTTTTTTCTATTATTGAATGAAATCAACAGACACCATTATTTTAAAGTGATTTAATTTTTCTAAACTTAAATATACTGTCCGTGCTTAAACTGTGATATTAATTAGAATGAGTGTAAAATTAATTTAAAGTAATCAAGTTGATAAACAATTAATTTAAGCTCTATAAGTGTGCTTTGAAACCAATAAAGTTAGCTAGACCATAACCATAAAAACTATCAATATACTTGGTCCAGTTTTTTAATGCTAAAATCTATAAAAATTACAATTTGTTTGTTAAGCTATGCTAACGGTAAAGTCTATAAAGTGTTAAAATAGAAAGTATTTTTTTACTATTGAATGAAATCATCAGGTACCATTATTTTAAATTGAAATTGAATTGAATTTTAACCTGAAATCTAATTGAAAAACAATTAATTTAAGCACAAATAATAATAAGTGTACTTTGCAACCAAAAACGTCATTGCGATCACAATCATAAAAAGTAACATTGAATTTGAGCCAGTTTTTTAATGTTAACATTCCTAACAAATTGCAATTTTGTGAATCAATAATCAAATTGAAATTAATTGATTTATTGTGAAACAGTTTTCATACAAATTTGCTTAATACTAAGTAAGATGAGTCTAGGCAATCTCTCACCAACTAGAAAGCTACGAAGTAAGAGTACTGCAGTTGTATCGGATGCTGAACCAGGTAATGCTGGATCAAGTCTAGTCTCACTTGAGGGATT